>MU224933.1:2400889-2414979 GCA_018584345.1 Thuja plicata
TCAATGGGTAATGCAGTGAAATGTTTGACCGAGTGCCTCATAGTATCCAAGATCGACATTCATTGCAACCAAATAATAGGTGAGTCAAAATCCAAATCAACGTCTTTGTAGATGCTAGGTTTGTCACAACTCATTTGCTAGGTTTGTCACGCAAAATCCATATCCAATTTATTCATCTCATATGAAACAAAGAAACCCTAATTGGGTTATTCAAATTGAAAACTATCTGCACTTCGTAACCCATATTGTTGCAAATTGACAAATAGTTTAATGCCGGATAAACACAATACAAATATAATGAGAACACATGTAAGTCTATAAACTGTTCATCGATACCAACCTAATTTTGTGTAAGTTTGAAACAAATCTGCCTTCCATTTGATCACGCACATATGGTGTTGGTTCAATCACTTCAATGCATATGTACTATGTGCCTTCTATTCGTGCCCTCCTTCAACTCTTCTTCACTGCATAATCACAATGAATTGAAATGAAACCTTTCTTTTTTAAGTTATATTAATTGTGTTTGTCGCAATTACGACAAAATGTCCTGGTTGTCGTAATTCCGAGCAACACGGGAATGGATTAAAAAAAAATCAAAGTTTTCCTTCCATTTTCTGACCAAGAAAAATAAATGTAATGCATGGTGGGAAATTTAGGTCAAAATTTAGGGTCAAATGTACTAGTGTTTGAACTAAAAGGGTATCATTTAAGAAAAAAATCTGATTTTTTTAGATTAATTAATTGTCCAGATGCCATGGAATAATCATTTATGATTTGTTTAATATCTTGAGCTTCCATGATGGTGGCATCTTTGAATAGAAAAGTATCATCTGTAATAAGATTATGTGTATAGGATTCATTGCCACCATTAAAGGAGACACCTTTCTAAATCCCAACATATATAGCATAACATATAGATCTACTAAGCCAATTAACCATTAGGATGAACAGGAAGGGGGAAAGAGTATCCCCTTGTCGAGTACCTCTAGAAGATGAGAAAAAAACTCTAGGAGACCCATTAACGATAACTAAGAATGAAGGAGAAGATATGCAAGTTTGGATCCATTTTACCCAATTTTTGTGAAAACTAAACCTAGTGAGGACCATGAGAATAATGTCTTAGTCAACATGATCATGTGATTTCATCATATCTAGCTTAAGAACCATAGCCGATTGGTTATGTAATTAGATAAAGTGCATAATTTCATGAGCTATAATAGAACCCTCTGGAGTTTCTCTCCTAGGCAGAAAGCCCCCTTGCTCCTTAGAGATGATTTTTAGAAGGACCTTGGCTAACCTGATAGAAATAGATTGGTAAAATTTTTGTATAGAGAATTACAAAGCAAGATAGGATGAAAAATTGAAAATGATTGAGGATTGTCTTGTTTTGGGATGAGAGAAATCCAAGTATGATTAAGCTCTTTCAACATAATTTTATGAATCCTAGCTTCCTCTAATGCAAGTAAACTATCATTGCCCATAAAATCCCAAAATTTTTGAAAGAAAAACATGGTGAATCCATTGGGACCTAGGGCCTTGTCAAGGGCCATGGAAAAAAAAATTTCTTTAAGCTCATTAAATGTAAAGAGAACCATTTAAGCATAATATTATATGCCTCAGATACACAATGTGGGATAGAATCTAACAAATAATTATAACAATGAAGTTGTTTCTTGGTTAGCATATTTGAGAAGAAGGAAATACCCTCAGCAATAATATAACTTTCATCTTCTAATTTCCCACTAGAAGATTAAATGTAAACAATTTTGTTTTTAAGATTTCTAAGCTTGGTAGAAGAGTGAAAAAACTTTGTATTTCTATCCCCATCTGCAAGACAAGATTCCCAAGATTTTTGTTTCCAGTAAATATCTTCTCTGAGAATGAATTCCTCTAGAGAACATCTGATATCCTTTTATAGTGCAAAATATTGGGCATCCATGCCATTTTGAATAATAAAGTAATTAACTATGGCCAATTCTGACTGCAACCTAGTATTCTCCTGAAAAATGTTCTTAAAGGTATTAATGTTCCAATCTTTGATCAAAATTTTTAGCAACTAAATTTTTTTGACTAGTCTAAAGATTCAGGTGCCTTTCATATATGGAGAGTTTAGACACCATTATTTCAGCAAAGGAATTAAACTATGATCTCAAATTGGTTCAATCTTGAAGGCACCTCTCCAGAAAGAAGAGGATTTTGATAAATGTAACATAACCGAAAAGTGATGAGAACCATAGATAGGTAAAATGAGTGAGTGGTAGTCTATTTTAGTCTAAAGCCATAAATGAGAAATAAGAAAATGATCCAAATGCTCTGCAATGTTACAAAATTCCCGATTCATCGAAGTGAATTTTCCCACCTTGGGAGAGACATCCATGAGATCATTATAATAAATAAACTGATTAAAGTCCATCATCACCTTTGGAGAAGGAATAATCACACCACATTTCTCATAATTATTAAGGACAACATTAAATTCCCCTCTCAAGATGATCAAATCCCCCTAGATTCTTTGTATCAAATCTCTCAGAAAGGTCCACAACTTGGTTCTTTAGCAATGGGAATAGGGCCATCAATATTAAATAACCACAAGGACAATTTAGAAGAGCAGCTCTCAACCAAAGAGAGCATCCAATATTTACAAGATGAAATTTTTTCAAAAGTTACCTTAAGTGGATCCCATTAAACCGTAAGACCCCATGAGGCACCATCAGAGGAGGAGGCCCATAAATTCCCCAACTTCTAGGAAGTAAAATTTTTTATGGCAGTTTCATTAGATAATTTAGTTTCCTTGAGAAGACCAATATCAAATTTATAATTAAAGAGTTGACTCGTGATGAGCCTCTTCTTATTAGGGGTATTTAAGCCCCTAACATTATAGAAAATAACTCTCATGGATCCAAAGGGGAAGTCTCATCTCCCCTCCTATCTTGAGCATTTACTGATTTCATTCCTAAAACATACTCACACTGGAGACTTCTTTTGACCTTAGCAACCCTCATAGTAGGAGGCCTAAAAGACACTTTATTTTTCCATTCCTATGGATAGTTAATGAAGAGGGTAATTTTTTTTTAATCCAAACATTAATCCCATCCCTAAGTTTAGATACACTTGAAGGTCTCCCTCTCCGTTTAGCAGATGAAGGAGGGGAAATTTTTGAGGAAGGAGACTGGAAGATGGAGAAAAATGAATATTGAAAATTCTTACTAATAATACAATCCAGAGAAGGTGAAAATGTAATGTGAACCTCTTGTAGAGACAAATCCACATCTGGAGATAGCATCTCACTACGGTTTTTGGTCTTAGGAATTTCACCCTCATATTTTAACCATGACAAAGAAGTATCAAAACAATCAATGATAGAATCAGCGATCTGCTCATCCAAAACAACATTGGCTTCATTAGCAAAATCTTCCACTTGTGAAACCACTTGAAGAGATGGTTTAAGAAGATTGTATACTAAACCTGCCATATGATCTTCTGGTTGGAGGGGTTGCAGACTCTTAGTAGTTTATGAAAGATAGGGAATAACGGTAAGTTTAGTAGAAAGGGAGGTGGAACGAGATGAGCCTCCAACCACCAAATGGATGCAAGCATGGGATATGTGAGGAGATACCTCATTAATGGAAGGTGAAGGAGCTTGAAAAAAGGGGAAAGTACACATAATATACAAAGGTGAGGGGAGAAGTAGTGAGGTGGATATGGGCAGGGATGAGGCGGTTAATGTCAAGGAGGTAACAAATGGGACAAAAGAAATAGAAGGATCAATTTGAGGGGAAAGGATGATGCAAGGCTCTTGACACTTCTGGGCAACAGAGATAGTAGGGAAAGAGGATGAATCAATCAAAGGTGGAGGAATGATACAAGAATCTTGGACCGTTTGCATGTTAGGTATCATGGGAAAGGAAAAGGATATGACAGGCAGGGAAGTGGAAGTAGCGGGGTGATCAGACGAAAACCTCGACATATTAATATCAACATCCACCTCGAGAATATGAACAAATAAATCACAATCAATGGAAATTATTGGTTTAAACAAAAAATAATCATCTCTAACAATGGATTGTCTCCACTTACAAAAAGGAAAATCAAATTTTCAAATAGAACGAATAATCGTTGATTTAGTTTCAAGGACACAAACCAAGGTAGAGAGTTTGTTCTCTTTCAAACATCGATTGGTTCTAACAAAGGTACCAAAATAATTCTCCAGTGTCATTAAAATATGAAATTTATTAAACTCATAGGGTAGATTGGGGAGTGAAAACCAAATGCGAGATTCTTGAGAGAGAATTTGCCCAGGTTGAAAAAAGGGCTTCCATGTTGAGAGAAATACAACATTACCCTTTAGATTAATATATGGCCTAGCTAATGAATGTTCCTTTGCCTCAACAGTATCAAAAATAGTTACAAAGGTATCTGATGATAGAACCTGAAAAATATAAAATGCCAAAAGTTCAAATCTAATTTCCTTCAACAATTTAGATAAAGAATTTGATTGCCGCCATACCTCAATAATCACACCTTGATCTGTTAAATCATTATCGTGCCAGAACTCTAAAGTATTTTCAATAATAATCTCTCGGATAGGGTTCCATACCTTCTTCATTTTTAAACCATCTTGATTATCCATAGACAAAATAAAGACTACTTCTTTATCATTGACAGTCTCACTCTTAACATTACCGATTCCCCCATCGAATTTTGACAAAGAAGTCACACTCTTAACATTACCATCTTGATTATCCGTAGGCGGCATAAAGACTACTTTTTTTTACCCGCATTGTATGATTTCGAACATCTTGGGAATGATTATGATAACTAAGAAAATATGTTGATTTTAAAGGACATTGAATTACCATGTGCCTCCAATGCCCTTTATGAAGAACCCATTGAGGCATAAAGATCACAGGGAGATTTCCCGCATCAAGATCATCAAAGGGTAGGTCGCCCAAGCAAGCCTTCACAGTCACTGTCACTGTATTTGATTGACCATATGTTAATGCTAAAAAGGATCAGTTCCTCCTATGTTTCCTCATCCAAATCCCTACAAAACTCTTCAAATATGATCTGTACTTTTCTCAAAATAATCCAAGCAAACTAATTACACCAATAACAAAGAAGTGTGATCTAGAATCGAGTTAAAATGTAAGCGTATATCTCCATCTTTCCTTGAAATCTCATATCGCTACCTAGGGCATAAATCGCCCCTATATCTGATTACTTTATGCTTTGGATCGCTCTTCAAAATGAATGTTTATAATTGAAGCTGCTTGGAATTTTCAGTTATATTTGTTTGTCTAACAAGGTCACATCACACAGCTACAGACCGCGCCACCAAACCCTAATAATAAGATCAGATCACTGCCTAGGGCATAAATCACAATGTGGGAATACCAAATAGAAAATGCGGGTAAGTGGACCACAGGGCGAAGTTGAGCTCGACATGATCGCTGACGCACAGCTTTGGAATGGTGGATCCAATCCTTCGATAATTAGAAAATTCTGTGTTTTTATGCGGGTTGAACATGAAACTTTAATTAAATTGTTGATAGCTATTCGATCTTCCAATGCACAGTAATCCATGATCCGCCCTGATCGCTTACGCACTGCCAGTTCTTTTTTGTGAAATATATTTGCTAATTTTATTAGATTTCTACAATACATTCGATAGTGTTTGGGGATTTCATTGTGTGCATGTTTTGAAGCTAAAAAAAAAATATACACATAATCAAATTGAGAGATAATGTATTTTTTCTTAATAAAGAAATCTTATATTATTCTAAATTTTTTTTTATAAAAATTATAAATGAACTAAAAACTCAAACTTGAGATACTTAAAAGTAAATTTTAAATATAAGCATATACTCAAATAATAAGACATTTATAACAACTCTTTACAGTTTATATTTTCAATGATTACAATACAATAGACTAATCCATCCTTTGATATTGCCTGTTACTTTAAAATTAACACTAAATTTTATTTTCTATAATAATAATTAGATGACAATGAAAGTTCTATACGCAAAACAGAACCTGGTTTGTCTCACAAGGAATTTTCAAATGACTATGTTTTTCAATTACAAAAGTGAGGGAATCAAACAATTTTTTTGAAAAATTATTCAAAGGAAATTAAAATATAATAACAATCCTATGTGAAAGTCTACATTGCTTAATATCTTCACATCACAACTATAGCTAATACTATAGTTGTTATGACGTTGCACACATGGGATACAAAAATGCTCAAAGCTGCATTGTTCTAGGTGGGATTCAAATTTGGGGTCACCTCTGTAGTTGGAGTGCTAAAACCCTTGGCTAAAGGAGAAGTAGTAGGGACCCCTAATGATGTAAGAGTCCCTGACCCTGGACAACATCAAACAGTTGAAAATCATTAACAATCATTGTACACCGTCTGAATTCACATCTTAGCAGAAAGAAAACAAACAAATTTGTACCCTGGCATCGGCTCACAGGTGGTGTGCTTACTTTGAATGTAGCAAGCAGAGCGAGAGCTCGAGTCTGATTAATGGGAATCCCTAGCGAATTATTTCTAGTGAACAGCTGGCACATATAGGGAGCATTATTCATGACAACAGAAGCAAGGGCATTACATTAGCCCTGAGAAGGGGTTGTCTGATTTCCCAAGATATAATTCTGATATGGTGATAAAAATATTGTCCTTTAAATTAACAATTTTGATTTTTACTTCTTATTTTCATAACTATTATTTTTTCCTTGGATGTTTTTTAAATAATCAGCAGCAAGAGGGTGCAAACCCGAGGTACAATAAAGAACTAACTAGGAAGGAATAAACAACATATTAATTCAACCTAGAAAGTAGCATGAAGCAAATTAACCATCTATCTCAATCAAAAACCAAAATGAAAAAGCTATACCAGCACGAATGTAAAGTATCAGAACCCCACATACGGATAGTAACAAGTTTAACCAGCCAAAAATTTAAACCATGCCACGCATGGCTATTAACCAAAAAGAAATTTTTAAGCTTAAAACTGAAATTAAAAAAACTAGCCCAAGCATAGGGCTTGAAGTCAGCAGTGTCATAGATCACATCACCACCCCAGTCCAACATCAGAGTTATTTTTCATCCCATAAGCGCTTGAAAAGCAACAGGTCAGCCCACTCTTCATTCAAAAACATGAAGAGCTCATGGTTTCCTTCAACAGACTCTTTCCCGCAGAGGCCTTCTCATTTAGCATATAGAGGGTACTAAAGGAAGCATGCATAACCTTAAGGATAAATTTTCTCACATCCGCCAATCTTCTGCTAGTATTGGCCAGGTCCCCATTAAGATTAGCCACCATATTTTCCAGATTAACAATCTCATATTTTATTCTTCCCACCAAGCCACCACCCGTAACACTTTTGGGGTTCTCAACCATAGTGGTTTTTTCAATAGTGGGGGCATTGTCTTCCTTACCCTCTCTAGCTACAGTATTGTGAGTAAAATCTTTTTCCTCCTCTTCGTCAGAACAGTTCTTATAATCTTCCTGGCTGGGGGATCCCACTGAGACATCCTCCTGATCGAATAACTCTTTCATTTCTCTTTTACCCTTCTCTTTGGCAAGAAGAGAGGAGTGGTAGGTAGTGTTAGGTTGAGGTTTGGTATCCTGAGGGCATTCAAGGTTAATGTAGATTATTTTACACTTTTTTGAGGTTCACTAGGAGGAATCTTCATGGATTAGGTTGTGTTTGGTTCCAGCCCGAGATCTAGGGGTAGGGTGGCTTTGAGAAGATTTTCGACTAGGAGTAGGAGTGGAACATCCAATAGAGCTTGAGGGTGTGGGAAAACCCTAATTAAGGGAGACCGAAGGCGATAGAGGTTGTTGGGAAGCTTGGTTAATTTCTACAACATGAGGAGGACAAAGGGCACGGTGGAAGTTATAAGCTCGGAGAATTAGCCCCTGATGAAGGTAAATAGGTTTCTTCCCCAGCGAGATGGACTCATTCACATCAGCTACATTCGACTCCAAAGAGTGTAAAAGATAAAATGGCAAAGAGATCAACAGTTTGTGCCTAAGGTGGTTTAAGAATGGGAGGTGGTAGTTATAGAACGTATCGTATCGTCTCTCCAGAGTGAAGTACATCATGACCAGCTTGCACATCTTCAGCCAAAATTTGAGCCCGCAGTGCTGTATCCACCATTTTTGGACACCAACTTGTCTTCATTTGTAAAAAACTAGACAAAGTCTATTTTTGCCTGCGTTTATGTAGTTTTTTTCCATTTTCAGCCCATTGTAGGCATCCACGTAGCTTTGCCTATGACCTCTTCATTGATTTCAAACTTGATCCCATTTATGGTTACCTTTCTTTCATTCCAAGCTTTTACGAACTGCCATGAAATCATTCCTTCATGTCCCATCAGATTCTTCATGAAGGGCTGAATCCCTCCCTCTTTGCAAAAGTACATTACCATAGGGTCTGAGGAAAATTCTTCCTCAATCTTGTCGTGTTCAATTTTATGTCGGTCACCACCCATATTCGCAGAGCGCCAGAAAACAACCCACACCAAGGAATTGGTCAAGCGAGAGTTGTTCGTAGACCAGTTGTTGCTGATACCCACAGAGCCACAAAAACCAAAAAAACCAGAGCACAAGTAGAAAGCAGGGCAGTTGCGTGAAATGACAGAATGAATCTCACAACTTAGTCTAAAAATCTTGTCATTTCGTGTGCCATAATTATGGTAGTAATTGTCTTTGGCCTCAAAAATCACCACCAGAGATGCCACCGAGGTTAACACGTGAGAATGGCGCTGTAAACCGTAATCACCATCAATTAAATCCACCCTAAGTCATTTATAATCCTCCCTAAATCGCACTTTCCTCAAAGGCCGTTTAATAAAATGATGACACATTAAAGGTACAGTGTCGCAACCCGGCCACATCAAGCTCCTGTTAGAAATGAAGAGCCCTCCAGCAAAAAACTACGTGGCATTTCAAATCACAACTAACGCCAGTGTTGAAAATAAATGAACCCATGGGCCCATCTTTTCCTTGGATATTATCTATATGTACATTGACTCTTTATCCCATGGCCGCACCTTATTTGTAGTACTATTTATGTTAACTCTTATATAACCTCTCTCCTCAGCCCTTTGATAACTGCCGTCTTTCTTATAATGATCATCTCTGTTCAATTAAAAAGCACTGAAAATAGAGCATTGCAATTGAGAAGTGAGCAGGATGCGTGTGAGCTTATATGTTGAGAGAAAATGTATGCAAGCTCAAAATAATTAATGGCGTGGAATCTCTAAACTATTAACGTCCTTTTAACACTCTATATACAGCAAATCGTTGACTTCTAAATTTCTAATTAAAAATAGAAAACGAGTTATGTACGAAACCCGACATGAACTCAAACACCATAACAATATATATAGTAAAAACAATTACTATACGAAACCTTCTTTGCTTTGATTTTTTGTAGGGTTAATACACGAAACCTGACTTGAACTTAAACACTATAAAGAAGAATGTCGGAAACAGTTCAAAAGCAATTCACGTTTTTGCTCGTATTTTCATATTCAAAATATAGTTTTGATTTGGGTTTATTTTAATTATAGAGTAGAGTGGTGTTGGCTACCAAACAAGCTGCTTCTCCACATTTAGACGAGATATCTACCGTTAATATGGGTGGCTTTACAGCTATCTACTTTAACCTCTGTCCATTTTACGATCAGTTAAAAAAAGACATAATGGTGGAGCCCAAATCCTGAAAGATATCAAAGATTTATTCACAAGCATTGCACAGCAAGGATGGTTAGGTGAACGGAAAAACTTTTCGCTTTCAACGCTTGTCCCTTTATTCCCATATAAAATCCCCTGCCCTCACAATTTCTACATCTCAAAACACTAATCTTTTCTGATACAACTATTGAGGCGTCTGAAACTATACAGGACAAGAAGATTTAATTTAAGTTTAAGACCAATGGCAGGATTAAAAGTAACACAAGTAAAAGCAATCTCTTCGATTGCGGTGATTTTGAGCGTGGTTACACTGATGTCTGTTGTGGGAAGGCACGGCGTTAACGCACAGTCAAACTGTAACAGTGTGCTTGTGAGCTTATATCCTTGTCTGAATTATATAACGGGAAACAAGACGACCCCTTCTCAGGAGTGCTGCACTGCTCTTTCTGCCGTCGTAAAGAATAACGCTCCATGTCTGTGCCAGCTGCTCACCGGTAATAATTCGCTGGGGATTCCAATTAATCAGACTCGAGCACTCGCCCTGCCTGGCCTATGCAAAGTCACCACGCCGCCTGTTAGCCGATGCCAGGGTATTTCTTTTCTTTTTATTGTTGTTGAAATAAAAAATTACAGGGTGTATGTAAATTGTGACTGATCTTCAACTGTTGTTTGCAGGTTCAGGGGCTCCGACTACTTCACCATCGAACGGTTCAGGCACTCCAACTGGACAAGGCAGCCCCGGACCGAGTCCCAATGCGAACAGTTCGCCTTCGGACACTTTGATGTCGTCTGTCGTCAACGTCGTAATGGGAATGGTAGTTGCTACAGTTCTAATATGAAGATATATATTTCCAGGGCATTGAACCATTGTTAGCATTGGATTCAGATTTGATGTAATGTAGACTTTTGCATAGGATGGGCTTTTCGCCCGCTGGGATTATCTCTCGGATCACTATTTTCGATGTTTAATTTTGTAATGATCTGTGTTGTAATCGTTCTTAATTTGAGATATTTTACAGTGATATTAATATTATTGAGAACTTCTTATTAATGGTTGGAATCTGAGAAGCAAGTTGTCCTTTTCTATGAATAACAAAGTTAAGTTCCCACTTTCGTTTGGCAGTTGTAGACTGTGAAAAATGATGTGTGGCTACTGAAAGCTCTTAGCGAAAAGGAATTTAAGGCTTGTCTACGCACCTCGTCAATAACTACAAGTTTAGAGTAGTTTGATTTTAAAGATATAACATCTTAATCATAAGTAAAATTTTATTATATCAATTATTATAAGTTTTATTTTAACGAATTGTATTACAATAATTGACACAACTTTAATATCGTAAGATTGTGAAATAAGTATATTGAGTATTTATCCATATACTTCAAGTGAATAGACTACAATTAAAGACAATAGCATTCATTACATTTGTATTCACCAACTACTATGTTTTGACAAGTGTTGATGAGTCTATTTGAGATCAATAATATGTCTCAAGATGGATAGTAATTGCATCCCATGTTACATGTCCATTGTTACCTTCAACATTCAACATAAAGATATTGAGGCTCTTATTGCAAGATCAGTCCCCAATGGTGGATATATCTCACATAGATGAGTTGCACTACTATGAGGTGTCTCATTATAGGGTATCATAAGAACTCTTTATCGATTTAAAACAGGTCTTTTTGTTTTGGATCTTGAAGGTCCTAAACATATCATCGTGTATTAGAAGTTTGCATAAGGGAAACACGAAGGAGTTGAGATAAGCGTCAAGATGGGGTCTATACTTATCAAGAAAAATGTTTATTGAATTCTTTCATAAGCAAGTTTTCTCATTTTTTTTTGTGAAATTTTCTCCTAAAGAGAATGATGGATTTTGTGAAACCTAACATTTTTAAAAAAATCTTTGTTTTCAAATATTGGGTTGTATACTAAATGATTTTCATGCAAGCGTGCATTAGTTTCGAAAAAAATGCATAGAAATTAAATTTTAACGTTTTTTGTCTTTTAGTTTTTGATACTTTAATTTTGTAAACTAGAATTGTTATGTGTTCTATTGTCATTGAATTATATGTTTATGTGATTGTTAATGGAATATATATAAGAAATCATAAATTCAAACAATGTTATAAGTTCTCTCCAACATGAGCTAGTTGCCTTATATTTTATTTTTTCAAAATATCAATTAATGGTTGGAGATTATTTTTGTTGTTTTTTATTTGACCTAAAGAATTTAATTGTGTTATTACAAGGTCTAGGAATAGATGAAGAAGTTTCAATAAGGTTAATCTCTACTTTCTCTAAAGAATTTTCTTTCGATGGTTCGATGAGTTAATATTTGGTGGTGTTGAAAGATTGTCAAAATTTAAAATAAAAAAAAACTAAAAATAAAATAAAATTACTACCATTTAACCACTATAAATATAAAAACCTTACCTCATCAACCTTACACACACATGATAGCATCATGGTAGCTTGATCCCACTTGAACAATTTTAAAATTTTCTCATACCTTTTCTCTCATGTCAGGGCATTGGGAGACAAGAAAGTAGGGTCAAATGAGCTCTACAATTGATTTTTACAAAAAAAATTAACATAGATAAAATACGATAACATTATAACATGCTTGATTGTCTCCCTCTAATTAACAAAAAGTGGTTGTAGCTATATTTTGATTCCTTGTCTTTTAACACATGCACAATACAACTTTTGCACTTATTGTATGTTCATCCATAACAAATGAGATACAACATACTTAACTAGCTAGTGACACTTTCAATGATCATAACATGTAAAAGAAACACTCTATGATAATACTTATACTTACATGCAAGTAAGGATCAAACATGTAAAATATAAAGAATGTAATATAAAAGAAAGTATGTAACAAGATAAGATAATGTTTTATAGAAGAGAAGGGTACAAAAATTATGAAAGGATATCAACAATATAATAGGGTTATGTACCACATGATGATATAATGGATGGATAATTAGCGATAGGATACAATGCATTTATGAATGCAAGAATATTATATTTAATCATTCTTTTGTACTATAGCCTTCTATAACTCTTTAAATATGTTCTAACATTCCTTTCATTTCTTTTGAGTACTATGAGAATGTAAATTAAGCTCAAATCCTTGATTTGCACCCAATTTTCTAACAATGTTAGTGAAGCCTAAGGATGAAAAGAAGACACAAAATTTAATAATAATATGTGAAATTAAAGAAAATAGAGATTCAGAAACTTTGACAAGTATTAGAAGCCATAGGAAGGAAGATACGTGTGTGGGAACAAATAGGTTTAACAAAAAACAAAAGGAAAAATAGATATTTCATACTCTTAATCTATGGTAACCCACTAAGATACTTAAAAGTCAGTACAAATGAACAAAAATTAACAAATGATAGTGTGAGCTCTATATCCTACAATTAAATGCTAATGTATATAAATAATTTTTCTTAGCTTTGTAATTGAAGTGTGAATTCCTTTGATTAAAAATTTAGAATTTGGTTAATGTCTTCTTTACAAATGAAACATTTCATTACATTTGTGGCTCCTCAATCTCATATGCAACTAGTGTTTAATCATGGATTGAGTCTACAAATATCAATCTATTTTGTGGTTGTGGATTCACATTTTTTGTTTATACATGACCCTTCTTACAGTGTAGTCTTGTTTTATAGGTTACCGAATTGATCTTCATTTGTTGTGCATTTTTTTGATATTTGAAGACTTGTGATTTATAAAAATATATTGGAAGAAATATTGTTGTATTCTTATGGAACATGGTGTGATAGTTCAACCTACGAGAATATATGTAAGAAATTGAAGACAATAGATCTTGGCCATCCAAATATTCTCGAGATGAATGTGGTAATATAAATTTCTTTTTAAAGATTGAAATGTTTGCTTCATTAAATTTGAATAATATGAAAACAAATCCCAATAATATGAAGAGGATGAATTGCAATTGAGTGCCTCTAAATATTGGGAAATAGTGCCAAATCACACAAATGCATGCTTCATCAACATAATTTAGGAAAATAATAGAGGATAATCAATGAGAGTTTGAAATAGAATTTCAAAAAAGTAGGCTTGAATTGATGACCATGTAAATAACTACAAGTAGAATATACAATTTGATTGAAGTAGATAATAACATTATTGAATCATTTATATAAATTGGTGTTATAAACATCCAATTCATATTAATAAATTAGAATGTATCCACACAAAATAAGATGACATGACCTAAGAGAACATTTTCAATTTTAACCATATATAACCATTCTCACTCAAGCAAATAAAATTTAAAATTTAAATGGTTACTTCCAAAGTTTCATTAGATGAAAGAATTCTAAAATCTCTCTCTC
>MU224933.1:2415098-2437456 GCA_018584345.1 Thuja plicata
ATAAGTGCGTTCTGCATTTTCCAGTGAAAGACTCTGCGTTTACTGATGGCTTCCACGACTCCCGATGCACGCGTCACACTACGGATGCCAGGTGTGCTTGTTTCATTTTAATGTTTTTATGCCTTATTGATGTTATCCTCCTCATTCCCTTCGGCAAAGGTCATATCCTCTGCCATTAATGCTAGTAAAGATCCATTAAACCCCAAACTTGATTGTCCTATTAACCCTGGCGATGGCTTACCTCAACCATTATCGCCGCTTAAAACCTTCTCGAAAGTTGTTGCTAATTCCTCTACGGTCTATGCTGGAGCTAAATTTAACTCTTCCTGCCAAGATGAAGCGATCCAACAAGGTAAGGGATCTTTGCCTACCCCGATGCCCTTCTCCATTTCTTTGAATTCTGTTATGTCTAATGAAATTAAAAAGGAAAAAAATAGGTTGAAAAACTATGCAATTTTCTTTGCCGCGATTGAACCCGAAAAGAGCCCAGCTCAGAAATTCCTCGATGACTGGTTCCATAATTACTAGAACCTAAAGCTAGGGCACCACATCTCCTTCTGCAGACAAATCCAGAAAGGCCTATTTGTTATTTTCTTTAAAAATTTAGATTCACAGGAAGCTATCCTTAAGAAACAGTATTGGTCTGTAGGGAGTTCTTCATTTCATGCCCTAGCCTAGACGCCTAAGGTTGTTCATGAAGAAGTCTTAGCCCTATCGGCCCCTCGCTGGCTAATAGTTAAAAACCTTCCTCCATTTCTCTAGAAATTTCTCTATCATTTACTTGAACCCTTGGGAAAAGTTATTAGGGTTGATGAGACTACACGGTTGGTCCCCCATCTGGATGCGAGAGCTTTGATACCATTAAAACCAGGTATTGACACCCCTCCGGCCCTAGCTATTAACATTGATGAGGAATCGTATATTTTCCCCCTAGAAATTCTGGGAGGACTTAATGCGTGTTTTCTTTGTAAAAAGGAAGGGCACCTAAGAAGAAATTGCCACATCATTAAGAAAAAAACTGAGTCTGTGTCCGCCCTAGCTGCTAATAATGAATTGACCTTTGTTGTTAATAGTGCCTCCACCACGGCTATTCCCCAAGGGAATGCTCATAAGATGAAAGATACCTCACCCCCACACACACAGATGAACACCCCACCCTCATTGAAAACATCCGATAACATGCCTCTTTACACTGACCCTAAGAATTCCAACACCCAACCCAATGGTTTCCAATTAGTCACCAAGAAAACAAACAAAAGGAGGAGGAAGGATAATAAGAAGAGCAATGTGGAGGAAATTATTCCCCTACCGCTTACCCCTAATTCGATTAATAACTCTCCCAGTGATAGCATTCCAGTTTCTGATACGACCCTTGTTGCTGGTAGCTGTGGTAGTGTCGAGGTTCATGTCCAGCACCTCCCTCTGAAAGTCTTTAAGGAAATTAAGGATGACTATGTTATGGAAATTATTCCCGCAGGGGCTAACCCTGACATTGGCAACCCTTCGTGCCCCACATCCTCTCATAGCTCTGTTGCTATTGATATGGAAGGCACTACTGCCCAAGTTTTAGACCAAGATGAATTTGATTGGATGCTTGACATTCCCTAATCCAAAAGGAGAGGTCACCCTTTGGGCTCGAAGAACAAAAATACTACCGCTAAGTTAGAAGAGGGAATTGTGTCTACTACTGCCACTCAGGGCACCTGTGGACCCTTGGACCTAAACCGTAGTCCTTCTACAAATGGTTTACCATGAATTACATATCCTAGAATATTAGGGGTTTAGAATCGAATCCTGTTTAGAATCCCCCAATAGGAAGCATATTATTAAAAGATTTATTGATGATCTCAAGTCCATAGACATAGTTATGTTGTAGGAACTTAAAGCTATTGGATTCATGCTTGAAACTAATCTTAATAACATATGGAAAGAGGCAATCAAAATTTATACTGACCATCCGAAGGGCAGGGGTGGGGTTGCTCTCTTAATTTATCCTAAATTGGCTAACTTTATTAGAGACAAAGGTGTCTCCCTATGTAATAGGGCCACTTGGGCTATTATCAATTACAATAATCTCACTTATGGTATATGCTCCCTGTATGTCTCCAACGATGTTAGAGAAAGAGCTACTCTCTGGTCTTGATTGGAATCCCTTCCTGATATTCTGTGGATTCTTGGGGGTGATTTTAATATGGTGGAATCCCAAGCTGATAAAACTGGTGGGCTCCCTTTTTCATGGAAAGATGGGGAAAGAGGGCCATGGTTTAATTTGAAACTCTCTAAATCTCTTTTTGACCCTGTGGAGGGCACTGGCTAATCCAATAGCAATCCCAGACACACTTGGTGCAATTACCAGCAAGGGCCTTCGCGGATTTATGCTAGGCTTGACAGATTGTATGCTAACAAGAACTACTTCTCCTTCCTCCTCGATCTGAATGGGAATCTAGTTACTATTACCCCCACTGCGCTTTCTGACCACCATCCTATTTCTTCTTTTATTAATATTAACAGCTTCCTTGCTCCTCCTAGAGCCAGCAACAATAGATTCATCCTTAACTCCTCATTTCTTAAGGACAGTGATGTTATCTCGGCAATTCATCTTGTCAGGAATATTAACAAAAACTGCTCTCCAACCCTTTATAATATTGAGAGGTGGGAGCACAACATGAATGCCTAGCATGCTCTACTCCAAACCATTGGGCAAAAAAATGCTAAGGACTATAGATTTCATGAGAAGACCCTATCCTCTAATCTGTGATCTGCTGAGTCCAGTGTCCAATCTGACCCTACGAATTGTAATCTAATCCATGCTATTACTAAAGCAAGAAATGAACTTAGGCAGCATCAACAAATTAAAATTTGTGGGGCCAGTATTAGAGCTAGGGCTCACTAGATCCAACATGGGGACAGGGGTAATAAATTCTTCTTCAATCTTCTGAAATAGAAGAATGCCAATGAAGCTATCAACAGACTTGTGGTTGACAATATTGAAATTGACACTATTGAGGGGATTAAAGAAGCCTTTGCCTCCTTTTATCATAACCTTTTTGCCTCTGAAGACACTAGTGAGTCCATCTCCGCCAGAGATAAACTTAGAAATATCATCCGTACTAAAATTACCCCTCATGACTCTGAGATTCTCAGTCAAAGAGTTACCATGGAAGAAATTGGAAAAGCCATTAATGCCTTGAAGGATGACAAGGCTCCGGGGCCTGATGGGCTGCCGGCTGAATTTTATAAAGCTAATATTGAATGGATTTGTAATGATCTCCTTGACATATATAATGAAGCCTATATCAATGGGGCTCTGGGGAACTTTATTAACATAGGGATCATTAAGTTGATCCCTAAAGAGGGTGATAAGGCTCTTATCAAGAACTAGCACCCCATTACCCTGCTTAATGTATCATATAAAATTCTAGCAAAACTCATGGCCTTCAGACTTGAAAAAATTCTCGCTAAAATTATAAGCTCTACACAAACTGGGTTTATCAAAGGGAGATACATCCTGGAGAATCTTATCACCAGTTGGGAAGCTATGAACTGGGCTAAGATCTCCCAACAAAATTTTGCCATGCTTCTGCTAGACTTTGAGAAAGCCTATGACAGGACGAAATGGGGTTTTGTTATCATGATGCTTGAGGCTTTTGGTTTCCCAAATATCTTCTGTAATTATATTAAAGTCTTACTTAAAGATGCCTCTGCTCAGGTGGATGTTAACAGCTCTTTATCTGAAACCTTTAGCCTAGGTAGGTCAATCAGACAAGGATATCCTCTGGCTCCTGCTTTTTTTGTGATAGCCTCTGAAGCCCTAGCCTATTTTCTTAATGACTCCACACTATCCCCAGTGGTTAAAGGAATCACCTTGCCCAACAATGATCATCTTATCAAGTGCCAATTTGCTAATGATACCAATATCTTCCTTGAGTTAAATGAAATCAACTTCGAAGTTCTTAATAATAATCTTAACTTGTTCTGCTATATCTTAGGTGCTCGGTTGTCCCAATCTAAGTCTATCTGCCTTGGCTGGAACAATCAATCTCCTGAATGGCTTTGTAAGTATGATTTTCAGTGGGGAGGCCCAAATAAGATTGTAAAATATCTGGGTATCCCCTTCTCGGTTGAGCCCTCACTTAAGGACATATGGCTTTGGGTGAAGGAGAAGATTGTTAATAAACTTAATAAATGGTATAACAAGTCTCTATCAATGGCGCGAAGGATTCAAGTCTGTCAAAAAATCCTCTCATTATACACCATTTATTATTCCTCAGCCTGGATGTTTAGTAATTATCAAATACTTGAAATACAAAAGACCATTAGAAACTTTCTCTGGTCTGACGAGAAAGGTAATAAAAAACTCCATGCAGTGAAATGGAATTGGTGTCATGTTGATAAGCACCTTGGAGGGCTGGGATTAAAGGATCTCAAAACTCAGGGGTTGGCCTTGGCCACCAAGTGGATCTTTCACTCTTTAGATGGGGAGGAACCGTGGAAGGTTCTCATGAGAAATAATATTGAAAATGGTGTCCCTAAGAAGGCTAAGTCCTGGAAAAATATCCCATTTTGTGATCTCCTTATTGGGAAATTTCCTATCAATGTTCAAGGTTCTGTGGTTTTTAAAACCATATGGAAGGCCTAGGATTCCATTAAATTTTTTATCTCTAATAAAGATTTTCATGATCATTCCCATCTAAATGGGGAAAGATCTATTTGGTGGAATCTCCATCTCTCAGGTAAACCACTTGCTTTATCCCAAGGATGCTCTGCAAAAGTTTGGAACCAGCTGGGCATCTCTAAGTTTATTGATAATTTTGAAAGAAACCACCTTATTGACTGGGAAGAGATAAGAATCAGATATAATATTCCTTTATCTCAGAAGAAGACATAAAACATGATCCTCAATGCCTGCAAGAATCTCCCCTCTGCCTGTAATATTGACTCTCACAGGTTTTTGAATATTAAATGGCCTGGAGGGACTAGTATCTCCAATATTAAAACCAAGAACATCTACTATATCCTGAATAGTAACACAGACATTATTGAGCATGTTAATAAATTCTGGTACTCCAATATGGAGGTGAAGCAATGGAATAAACTCTTTTTGAAGCTCTAGAAGGCTCCTATAGACCCTAAGATAAGATGCTTCAAATGGCTTATGACTCTTAATAGACTTCCACTTAATAGAGACCCTGCCAATATTGAACTCTGTAGTCTTTGCAAACTTCCTGAATCTTGCAGACATATTTTATTTGAATGTAAATTTGCTAAAGAGGTTTGGAATATCTTTGGTTTCTCTTATCCTAAATATCTTGATATATTTGAAATTCTTAATGGGCATATTCATGGTCTGAAGAAAGATACTGATCTGATATGGAGTATTCTATCCTCTAACATCTTATGGCAGGTTTGGAAATGTAGAAATGAAGAGGTATCAGGATATCCCTAGATCCCTTACTGAGTCCTTTCGGAAACTCATTCTTTTCAAAATTTCCTCACAGGTTTGTATCAGCATGATGATTGAAAAGGAAAAGTTAAAAAGATTCCTTCAAATGGGACACTCAACTATGTTTGTGTTCAAGATGAAGGATAGTTACGCCTGGCGGAGGCATATGGACAACCTGGCCATCTTTGAGAAAACATTAAAGAAACTTCACAAGGAAATCAGGAAGAATAAGAACACCACTGATGACCAAATTTACATGCTGGCGCAAATTCAGGCGAAAAAAAACATCGTCTGGATGGAGGGAACCTTGGGCTGGACTGCTTGGGTGGATTACCATGAAGAAGTTCTGCACTAGCTGCTGCTTCCTTTTTTTACTTGCTTTACATAAACTATGTTTTGTTAATACATTGATACTTTGACTCCTGCGGTGTGAGGCTCTACCTCCGGCTCCTTTTCGAACTTGATATCTTGTTTTTGATGTATACTCTGATTACCCTATGATTAATATAATAAAAAAAAAAAAATTAAATGGAAATTACCATAAGTGTCGCTAATCTCACCATCATATAATTAAATAGTCGAATATAATAAATTTGTTTCTGCCTTGAGAGATATACCATATTGCGCAAAATAATTGAAAACGTAATGGTTTATCGTTGAAGCCAAGCCATTATAATTCAGAATTTTAAATATAATGTCGTTAGCAGTTTGGTCGCTAAGTAGAGCGGTTGGCTACCAAGATATCTTGCTTCTTCCTTTAAAAAAATAACTCCCCTACTTGTACTGAATAATCCACCGCGAATATAGGAGTCCCAACTTCTCATTTCGTTCCAAACCATGACAAGAAAAGCAATACTACAGTCAAGATATGTGTAAAGAAACAAGAATAAACTATTTTCCGAAAGGCCACTGGACAACAAGCTTGGTATGGTGGATAACCATCTTTTTAGTACCAACTCTTGTGGGCCCTAAAATTTCTCTTTAAACTTCCCCGCCCTTTCTACTCGGTTAAACAACACGCACAACACTCGGTTTGGATACAGCAGTTTTTGTGGCCTCTGATTGTTTTTACTGCGCAGCATAGCAAGATTTGTTTTGTTTTTAAGTTCAATGGCAGGATCAAGTGTAACACAGACACCAGTGACGCCCTTGATTGTGGGAATATTGAGCGTGGTGGCTCTGATGGCTGCCGTTGGAAAGCAAGGAGTAATGGCGCAGTCAAGCTGTAGCAGCGCCCTTGTGAGTTTATCGCCGTGTCTGAATTACATAACGGGAAATGCCACGACCCCTTCTCAGGGGTGCTGCAGCGCCCTTGCTTCTGTTGTCAAGAGTAACGCTCCTTGTTTGTGCCAGCTGCTCACTGGTAATAATTCTTTGGGGATCCCCATTAATCAAACTCGAGCTGTCGCCCTCCCTGCTGAATGCAAAGTAACCACGCCGCCCGCCAGCCAATGCCAGGGTAAAAGTTTGTTTGTTTACTTTCTGTTGTGATGCGAATCAGAGGGTGTACAATGATTGTTATTTATATTCAAGTGTTTGTTTTGTGTCCAGTTTCAGGGGCTCCAACAACTTCCCCTTCCACGAACAGTTCAGGCACTCCGACAACGGAGACACCCCCGAGCTCGAATCCCACCCAGAATAATTCAGCCTCTACCATATTTGCATCGTCTGTGCTTAAGGTCGTAACAGTGGTCGCATTGGCTGTAATTGTGATGTGAGGAAATTTGCATGCTTCAGGCGTCGAAACATAACCATATATTAAGGACCGTGGTCATTTTCATAGATTTAGTTTTTACTGCTTCTTGTGTACTCTAAAATAAACAAAGTTGTATGTGATTTCCTAGGAAAAACGTTTTAAATTAATAATAAGCCCTTTGGAGATACAGTAGACTGTTTTCACTCAAGCAAGTAAAGAATTTATATATTAATTAGTTGCACATTGAGTTCCTTTAACTACCATCATAGCAACTGGTCGCACAAACATTATTTACTCATTATGTTCAATAGAATGAGGTATAGTTTTTTCAATTACAAGTGGAAGGTTTGAATTTGAATTTCGATCTCATACATTTGAAAATGAACTTTGGAGCTAAAATATTAGGCAATATATGTAAGCAAGCGTGTATGAGTTAATAAGGCATCGATAATCAAATTATTAGGTAATATATGTAAGCAAGGAAGTAAGTGTTAATAAAGTATAATAATATGATTAAATTATGACAATATGTTAATAATGTGAATGAGAGTAAAAAATGATGGATACATGTGTTTCTTAATCTAAATAGAATAAAAGTTTGCCACTTTTTAATATTTTATTGTGGTAAGATGTTTTTATTGAGGTAGGTCTTTTAAAGTCAAATAAAAAGTAATTTAATATGTCACTTTCACCATTATGATGTGTATGTGAGTCTAATATGATAATACATTTCAAATTATATGGCATTCTCAACCAACACAAAAGGTAATTATTCAAACATTCGTAAAAAGATAATAATACTTATAAAATAATCTAAAGATTACTGAATATTTCTTTTCCTTTTAATTGAGATGAGTGATTCATTATAATCTCTCTCTCTCTCTAATTTCATGTGTTATTATTTTAATGTAAAGATACTTTCTATAACCTTCTTTATTATACAAATTAAAATATAATAAGTATAAAATTGAGAAAAAGACTCCTATACACTAATATAAATAAAGTGAAATTTTTTAGAAGATTGTTAATGCACATGTTCATACACTAAATTATAAAGTGCTAAATATAGAGGAACTATCTATGTTGCCTTATATTCACTTTCACATTCCTTATGAACCTACAAAAACTTTGTCTTTTGAGATAAATTGATGATTTATTAATCTTGGGACTAGTAATAACATGTCACCTTACTTAAAAGTTTTTATTTTATTCTATTCTACAAGCTCTTCCATCCTAAATTGTACTCACCTACAATTGAATACTTAGGTCTTATTTTAGAGTCCTCTGGCTTCTCCATTTGTTATCTTGACCTAGCCCTGATTCTTCTTATCATTCTAGAATCCCAACTCCATTTGGAACCTCTAGACCAAATTTCCAGGCTTTTTAGTGGGACCAAATCACCAAAATTGACTTGGTTTCGAACCAAGTCACCATAGTCGACCAGGTCCACCATATTTTCCTCAAAATTTAAATCAGGGATAGATCCCAATAGTCAAGTGGAAAATCTAAATTTTCGTCACCTCTCTTCGAGTTTTGAGCTCCAAAACTACTTGCGTTTGCAGTTTGGTTGCGAAGTACATCAGTTGGCTACCAATACAACTTGCTTCTCCCTTTGAAAAATGACTTCGTTACTGCTACTGATTAATCCAGCGCGTATATAGCAGTCCCAACTTCTCATTTTGTTCCAAGCCATGACAAGAAAACAATGATATGTGTAAAGAAACAAGAATAAAGTATTTTTCGAGAGGCCACTGGACAACAAGCTTGGTATTGTGGATGACCATCTTTTGAATACCCACTCTTATGGGCCCTCAAATTTCTCTTTAAATTTCCCCGCCCTTTCTACTCGATTGCAGAATACGCACAACACTCTGTTTGGATACATCAATTTTTGAGGCCTCTGAATCATTTCTACAGCGCTGCATAGGAAAATTTGTTTTGTTTTTAATTTCAATGGCAGGAACAAGTGTAACATAGACAACAAAGATGCCATTAATTTTAGTAACATTGAGCGTGGTGGCACTCATGGCTGTCGTTGGAAAGCAAGGGGCGATGGCGCAGTCAAGCTGCACCACCGCCCTTGTGAGTTTATCACCGTGTCTCAATTATATCTAGGGAAATGCCACGACCCCTTCTCATGGGTGCTACAGCGCCCTTGCCTCTATTGTCAAGAGTAACCTCCTTGTTTGTGCCAGCTGCTCACTGGTAACAATTCGCTCGGGATTCCCATCAATCAGACTCGAGCTCTCGCCTTGCCCAGCGAATGCAAAGTAACCACGCCGCCTGTTAGCGAATGCCAGGGTAAAAATTTATTTGTTTACTTTCCGTTGAGATGAGAATCAGAGGTTTTACAATGAATGTGTTTGATATTCAAGTGTTTGTTGTTTGTGCAGGTTCAGGGTATCCAACAACTTCCCCTTCTACGAACACTTCTGGCACTCCGACTGCGGAGATACCCCCGAGTTCATATCCCACCCAGAACAATTCAGCCTCTAACACATTTGTATCCCCTGTGGTTAAGGTCGTAATGGCGATGGTATTAGCTGTAGTTGTGATGTGAAGAAATACGCATGTTTCAGGCGTCGAATCATAACCATATATTAAGTAGCGTGGTCTTCTTCTTAGAATTATTAGTCCCTGCCCTTAAGCTGCCCTTAAGGCACGAGACTAATGTTTTCGATTGCAATTTTAGCATTAATTTGCTCCTGGGGAATCGTGCAACATCTGCTAAACATATGGTCTGAGGAAATTTCGGTATTAAAGTGACACTAAAACTTTAAATTCCTTTTTCCCTATTGGTTGCCAACATTTTCCCCGATATTTTTTTTTATCCTTCATTGAAATATTACGAAAAATGTGGTCGGGTGTTTACAAGCATAGACAAGTTTCGTGGCAGTCTCAGGTACGTGTTGCTTTTCATGCGTGCATGCTGAGATTACTGGGTAGCGTTTCAAGGAACCAGGTATCAGCAGCTACTTCAACATTTTGCATTCCGTTCTATTCAGATTAGTTGCTACACTAGTTTTCCTATGCTGTGTGTGGACGACTGTAGAAAAGATGTCGTTGTGTTGAAAGAGAGAGGCAAAGGCAGCAATAGAGGCAGCTCAACTTTCAATTGTGTAACCAGACAGACAGAGATGCACCGATGCAATGATTTTTATTACCTCAATTTCCTTCCATTTAAGAAAGAATATGTCAAATAGATATTACGTTCAGTAATTTTGATGGCATTACTATGCTCTGTACATAATAGCACATTCCAAATAGAACATTCCAAATAGAAATTAGTTGTAATGTCATAGATTGAACTGCATAGGTGGCAACACACAACAAACAGATATTGGCTTCTGTGATTATGAAGGCAAAGACTGCCCACCCATCCTTAGCGGCATCTAGAGAATAAAATAGCTTAGCTATGGTGATCTTTAAAATTTTGATTGCCAAAGAGGTACTCTATTCAACTGACACTTGCACAACTCCTGTACCTTTTGTTAATTATGGGTAGTTTGGACAGCTGTTCGTCCTTACCCAGAAATAACAGCATTAGTTATGGGTAGTTTTGGACAGCTGTTCGTCCGGACCTAGAATTAGAAAATGGTTGTTTTTTTCAAACAAATATTGTTAGGATAAAAACAATTATTATTTAATATTGGCTCTTTTTAGGTGACACCTCATAACCAAGTTTGTTAGTGGTTATTGAGTTGTCTTAATCTCATCCGTTGATTGAGAATCAATCTCGGCCGTTGGTTTTCCAACAGAGTAGTATAAAAAGGGGTCATTGGGTCATTTGGAAGTGTGAAGTTTTGGAGAAGAATTTGCAGTGATAGCAAATAGTTTTGCAGTGTTAGCAAGAGGTGCAGTGATAGCGTTGGTATAGCAGTGGAGGATATCAACAGGAGATATTAGGAGTTTGTCAGACTTCTATCAGTAAGAGGCAAGGAATTTTTTTGTAACTCTTATATTGCTGAAGATTAATATATTTTCCAAGTGTAGAACTGGTTTTCCCTTAGGGGTTTTTCCAAGGACAATTGTCCAAAAATATTGTGTCCTTGTGTTTCTTATTTCTTTCCATATTTTAGTGAAGTTGCAGTTGTGTTATTTTTTGATATTCAGTTGTAAATTTATTTCCAGCAGTTAAATAATCTTTATGAGATAGGAGATTAATAATCAGTGACTGCAATAGGAATTTTCACATGGTATCAGAGCTGAGTTAAGGGTAGAAGGTTTTCCTTAGGAAAGAAATTGAGGGTTTTTATAACCTATTTTGATCTCTTTTAATTATTATTGCTTTAATCCCTTGAGATGGCTTCAGCTGGTTTGAGAGATCAAGACAGATTGGATGGTGCCTCAAATTTTGGTATCTGGAAAGCCAGAATTTCTTTATTGCTGGAAGAGAATGGTATCAAGGAATATGTTACCAGTACTGTAGCTGTACCTACAGATCCAGTACTACTTGCAGCATACAAGAAGGATGATGTCAAGGCAAGGAGGATAATCCTTGATGGTGTCAAGGACCATATTGTTCCACATATCGCAGAGTTAGATACAGTGAAGAAGATGTGGGATGCCATTCTGAATCTGTACCAGAATGCTACCACTAATCAGAAGCTGATTCTCAGAGAAAAGTTGAGGAATACCTGGATGAACATGGGAGAAGATGTTACAAGTTACCTCACCAGGCTTAGACTTGTCAAGGATGAGTTAGCATCTGTTGGAGATAAGCCAGATGAAGATGAGCTAGTAATAATAGCCCTAAATGGGTTTACTAAGCAGTGGGATGTCTTTGTTCAAGTTATTAATGGATGAGACACCTTACCTAGTTGGGATCGACTATGGAGTGATTTCACTTAAGAGGAGCTTAGACTAAGTCTTGTCAATGGAGCCAACAACAAGAGTCAGAAAAGTGAGGTGGAACAAGAAAATGTTGCCCTAGCGGGTAAGGGGAAAGCAAAGAAGGGATCTAGCAAAGGAGAAAATTCAAAAAGTGAAAAGAAGAAGAAGGACCTATCTAAGGTCAAGTGCTTTGGTTGTCACGAGTTTGGCCACTATGTCAACAATTTCCCACAAAGAAAGAAAGATAAGAAGGGCAAGAACCATGTGGCAGCTTCAGCAAGTGCAGAGGAACTCTCTAGTAGATTGGAAGATGAGTTTACACTCATAGCTTGTATGATTAGCTCAACCTCACAGAGTGTCTGGTATATAGATAGTGGAGCGTCATTTCATATGACAGGAGTTAGAGAATACTTCTCCAGCTACAAGGAGGAGAACACCAGTATCCAGAATTCAATGGGAAACTTGTCCAAGCTCAACTCAGTTGGGAAAGGGACTTTTCAGTTTCAGAGGGAGAATGGAAAGGTAAGTCCTCTTCATGATGTGTTGCATGTGCCAGGCTTAGGTATGAATTTGGTTTATATATGTGTCCTTCAGGATAAAGGGTATAATGTTCTCTTTAGAGTGATGCATATTTTGATTAAGCATAAAGATTGGAAATCACCCGTATCTATTGGTGTTAGGAGTGGTCGCCTTTATAGGTTGCAGTTTGATACTCCTAAGGCACTCATGAGCAGCAATAACCCTAGAGATCTTGGAGAGCTATGGCATAGGAGGATGGGCCATATTCATCATGGAGCACTTAGATTTCTTTGTGAAATGGTGACAGGTGTTCCAGAGGTGAGCACAGAGCATGATGATGTATGTAAGGGATGTGTGTTGGGAAAGTTTGCAAAAACATCTTTTCCAAGGAGTGAGACCAGATCTACGGCTGTTCTTGATCTAGTATATTCAGATGTATGTGGACCAATGTCAACAAATTCTCTTAGAGGATATGAGTATTATGTTACCTTTATTGATGATTTCTCCAGGAAGACATGGATATACTTCTTGAAGACCAAGGATGAGGTTTTCAGTCGCTTCTAAGAATTCAAGGCTCTTGTGGAGAACTCAACAAGAAGGAAGATAAAGGTTCTTTAGTCAGAAAATGGAGGCGAGTACAAAGGAAATGACTTCCGGGATTTTTTTACCAGAGAAGGAATCAATAGAGAGTGGTCTGTTCCTTACAATCCACAGTAGAATGGAGTTGCTGAGAGGAACCGTTCTATATTAGAGGTAGCAAGGGCTATGCTACATGACCAGGACATGCCCCGCTACTTATGGGCAGAGGCATGTAGTACAACAGTCTACATTCAGAATAGAGTTCCACACAAGGTACTAGGGAAAATGACACCAGAGGAGGCTTTCACGGGGAAGAAGCCAGATGTTGGTCACTTTAGGATATTTGGGAGTTTGGCATATTGTCTTATTCCTAGAGACACACGTACCAAGTTAGATCAGACTGCAGAGAAGGGGTACTTTGTTGGGTATAGTGAAACTTCAAAGGCATATAGGATGTTCATTCCAGGGACTAGAAGAATTACTGTCAGACATGATGTCAAGTTCATGGAGGACAAGGTGTTTAGAAGGTCTAGAGATTTGTCAGCAGATGATCATAGTGAGCAGCCAACGAAAGCTCCAGGTCCAAGTCAAGGACAACAAAGCTCAAGTACAGTTACTAATACAAGCATAGACTTAGGTGGTGAAGATTCACAGAGTATGGAGCAACTAGTGTAGTAGGATATGCATCTAGATGATATAGAGGTTGATATTTCATCCTCTACAGTTGGCAGCAAGAACCATGAGGTTCAAGACACACAAAGGGATACTCAGGAGTCTATGGGAGCTCCTAAGAAGAGTACAAGACAAAGCAGAGAACTAGCCAAGTTCAATGACTATGTGGCATTAGTCAGCCAATTGGTAGATAGTGAACCTTCCAGCTATCAGGAAGCTGCAAAGCATCAGGTATGGCGGGATGCTATGGTTGAGGAATATAACTCAATAATGCAGAATGATGTATGGGAGGTAGTGCCTAGACCAACTATAGAGCAGTAGTTGGATCGCGCTGGATCTTCAAGATAAAGTACGGTGTAGATGGTAGCATCGAGAAATATAAGGCAAGGTTTGTGGCCAAAGGATTCTCTCAGAAGGAGGGAATAGACTATGAGGAGACATTTTCTCTTGTAGCCAGGTATACTTCTATACAATCTATAATCTCATTTGCATCGCAGATGGGATGGGAGATCCATCAAATGGATGTCAAGACAACATTCCTTAATGGAGAATTAAAAGGAGGAGGTATACATAGAACAACCAGAAGGCTTTGTAGCACACAACAAAGAGACCCACGTGTGCAGATTAAAGAAAGCCTTATACGGACTCAAGAAGGCTCCCAAAGCGTGGTATGAGCGCATTGATACATACTTGCAGGAAATGGGCTTTGTGAAGAGTGAGGCTGATGCGAACCTCTACTAATTGGTGGTTGGGGGTGAGGTTCTCATTCTTTTTCTATATGTGGATGACTTGTTTTTGACAGGTGCACTAGGGCTCATAGAGGATTGCAAGGGGGACCTTGTAGAAGAGTTTGAGATGAAAGATTTGGGACTTATGCACTACTTTCTAGGCATGGAGGTGTGGCAGACTGACGGAGAGATTTTCCTTAGTCAAGGGAAATATTACATTGAAATCTTGAAGAGATTCAAGATGAAATATTGCAAAGCCATGTCTACACCCATGATCTCTAATTGGAGGAAGGTAGATGCATCCAAGGAAAAGGATGTTGATCCCACCCTATATAGGCAGCTGATTGGTTCGCTCATGTATTTGGTCAACACTAGGCCAGATATAGCCTTTGTAGTAAACTCTCTTAGTCAATTCATGGTGGAGCCAAAGAGAGTGCATTGGACAGTGGCTAAGCATGTGCTGCGTTATCTTCATGGTACGGTTGAGTATGGGATCAGATATGTTCGAGGTGAAGGTATCAAGTTGATAGGCTATATTGACACTGATTGGGCAGGCAGTACAACAGACAAAAGGAGCACTTCAAGATGTTGTTTCAGCTTGGGATCAGGATTTGTTTCTTGGTTAAGCGGGAAGCAAAAATTTGTGGCTTTGAGTTCATCAGAAGCAGAATACATAGCAGCTAGCATGGCAACATGTGAAGCTACATAGTTTCGAAAGTTGCTAGTGGCCTTGTTTGGTTAGAAGGTTGAGACTAATGTGATACATTGCGATAATCAGAGTTGCATCAAGTTGTCTGAGAATTTGGTGTTTCATGATAGGTCTAAACATATAGATATCAGGTATCACTTCATCAAAGATTGTGTATAGAGGGGAATTGTTCAGCTACAGTACATTCCTACAGAGGAGCAGGTAGCCAAAATTCTGACAAAGGCATTGGGGAAGGCAAAATTCATCTTCTTCAGAGATAAGATGGGTGTCGTGCAGAACAGCTTCCTCACTAAGAGGGAGTGTTAATTATAGGTAGCTTGGACAGCTGTTTGTCCTTACCCAAAAATAACAGCATCAGTTATGGGTAGTTTTGGACAGTTGTTCGTCCTGACCTAGAATTAGAAAATGGTTATTTTTGTCTAACAAATATTGTTATGATAAAAAGAATTATTATTTAATATTGGCTCTTTTTAGGTGACACCTCATAACCAAGTTTATTAGTGGTTATTGAGTTGTCTTAATCTCATCTGTTGATTGAGAATCAATCTCGGCCATTGGTTTTCCAGCAAAGTAGTATAAAAAGGGGTCATTGGGTCATTTGGAAGTGTGAAGTTTTAGAGAAGAATTTGCAGTTATAGAAAATAGTCTTGCAATGTTAGCAAGAGGCGCAGTGATAGCGTTGGTATAGCAGTGGAGGATATCAGCAGGAGGTATTAGGAGTTTGTTGGAGTTCTGCCAGTAAGAGACAATGAATTCTTTTGTAACTCTTATATTGCTAAAGATTAATATATTTTCCATCTTTAGAACTAGTTTTCCCTTAGGAGTTTTTCTAGGGACGATTGTCCAAAAATATTGTGTCCTTGTGCTACTTATTTCTTTTCGTATTTTAGTGAAGTTGCAGTTGTGTTATTTTTTGATATTTAGCTGTAAATTTATTTCCAGCAGTTAAATAATCTTTATGAGATAGGAGATTAATAATCAATGATTGCAATAGGAATTTTCACACCTTTTTGTATATGATATAATTGTTCTTTATAATATTTGTTAGATCCCTGATATATTTTCCTTGTACAAACATTTTGAATTGTGAAATAAATTTTAAGCTCCGTACCTTAATCTTATTGTTTGTTGCTTTGATCTGTCATTTGCCCATGGTAGTGAGAAATGAATTTAGCGTTATCAACAATCTGAGGGTATTGTATAATTTTCTGTAAACTTCACCATTTGGATTTATTTCCATTTACATTTTGGTTTTTAGATTGTTGAATTTGGTCATGCATCTAGTTTTGAACTTGTGATTATTGCAGGTGGTTAGGTAGAGAGGGGGTTTAGTTTGAAAGCTTTGTAGATATTCTCGTGTTGGCATCCTAGGCTAAAATGTGACGATTGTCATGTCGTCCAAGTTCGAGCCCCATTGATACCCAATTGTGTGGTATTCTTTCACCCATACTGTAAACATTGGATTATTTTATTTTTCATTGTTGTTTGGACTTGAGGCTGTTTAAAAGTCTGGTGCATTGGAAGCATGTTTTGGGTGCTTGGTATAAACAAAATTATCATCACGGATTGCAACTCTTCTTTCAATAGAAGTGCGCAAATTTTTTCTCAAAAGATGCAAATATTGCTTAGTAAGATCGTTGATACAACTCCAAATAATGATAGCTTTGTAGTTGCATGGACGGTGGAATCGGCTTCATCCAACATATATGCTTATGGCAAATGTTGGGTGACTGTTTCAACCCTAGAATGCCAAAAATGTCTATAGAGAGACCAGACAGCCTTAGAAAAATGTCTTCCGTCTCTTGAGGGCCAAGGCCTTCTAGTTACAATTTAAGATACGCCAATTACTCTTTCATTTCTGTCGATAGAATTTGTTGTAATTTACTTTCTGAATTTGAAAGCTCAGTAGGGGTGGAGCTCCTTTATTTTAAGTGATAATTTAATTTCTAGATCTGAAAGCTTCGTAGCGGTTTAATTCCATTGTTTTTGATTGCAGGAAAAACAGGTATTAAATGGGTTTAATTCCATTGTTTAAGTGGTAATTTAATTTCTAAATCTGAAATCTTAGTAGCAGTTTAGTTTCATTGTTTTATGGTTGAATTTTAAGGTTTTCCACTAAAATTTTATAGCGACGAACACAGAGGGAAATGGTGGATCAAAAGGGAAGATTGCAGGCATACTAGTTGGAGTTACTGGTGGTGTACAATTCTAATGGTGATTGCTTTCAATGGTCAAAGAAAACTACTCATTTCTGGAGCGATAAACTATCCTCATAGCACTCTTGAGGTGGGTATCAAAATATTCACAGGAATTTTCATCAGAAATGTCTATACATTGTGTATTGTATTTCAAGTTTTTTTATTGGGGGTAAATATTCAATGGGTTTTACAGATGTGGCCTAGGTTGATAGAAACGACAAAAGAGGGAGGATGAGATTACATTCAGACATATGTGTTGTGGAATATGCATGAGAGAGAGCAAGGAAACGTAATTAATTTTAAATATAATCATGTTTATGATATATTGTTCATAAGTCTAATGTTATGTTTGTGTTTATTATTGCAAATTAATTTCGGTGGGAGGTTTGATTTGGATTTATTTGTAAAGTTAATATGCTCAAAAGGAGTGTATATAAGTCTAAGAATCAGGCCATACATTAAATCAGAGTGGAATTATGGGTATGCCTCATATACCCAATCTAAACCAATATAGATACTTAAATACCAATTTAATATATGTCTCTCTAATGATACATTTTCCCTATGTTTTCAGGGGATTTCCCTACTGGCTTCATGATATACCAGGCATAATCTCTAGAACAGATAATGATCCATTCAAGGTACAGACTACCTTATTTTTTTCTAATGTACAGAGCCCCATTTTCATCTCTTCTACAAATCCTTTCAATTTATGATAATTTCAAATAGCTTTTTATATGATGCAGGAATTGCTACTGTATTTTGTGAATACAACATGAGATGGAAAGGTTCACAACAATGAAAACATTGATAGCCACCATCAGTAAGCATTTCAAATTCAGAATCAGAACAAGTAATCACCATTTAACTATTATGCACACAGGAATTTTGTTGACACCCAGAGAACCTTTTTCTTCACAAAAAAAGCATATAAAAGGGAGTTGTAACCTGCATGTAAAGCATGTTCTCAGACATTGAAAGATAAAGAAATATTATAGAAAAGAATTAGAGTTGTTCATTAGAGGAGATAACCAGAAGTAAAAGGTAGAAAGATGAAGTTCCCAAGATAATAAATAAGGTAGCAAGGCTATTTGTGCCACTACCATAGAATTTGGTTGTCATCCAATTTTGGAGTTTTCAGAATTAAATTCTGAGGTTCCTGTGAGTTTTTCCAAGTTTGACTTCTATTTGTCATGATATTTGCTTCTCTAAAAGAAAACTTCAATTGTATTAACAAAAACCAAGTAATTTAATTAATTTATTGATTGTTGAATTCTAATTGAAAAGTTTGTGGACCAATTTTTGGTTTCAGAATGGTTTGATTCTTGTGGAGTTCCAAAATAATTTGCATGGCAGAGAAAACAAGAACTCAAAAGGCAGCCCTTAATTAATAAAATGTAAGTGACTTCAGTATAGGCTCACATGAAAAGCATCGTGGAAAATCACCACTTGGTAAAACCAAGGTTGAAGAAAGGCAACAATTTGACATGATGGAGAATACAAAATAAGGCAATGTCTGATGACGAGATGATGAGAAATGCCAAAAAGAAAAAGGAAAATGATTTGGTATACTCTCCAAATTCGTAGGTCAAATTTTGTGATAACATGACCAACCATTGTGATACCATAATCAATTAGGCTTAATCACTTAGGCTGGACATGCATTGTTATACTGTGTGCACAATGACTCTGTCAAGAAGCAACATCTCAAAGGAAACAATTCTCAATATTTAGAGGGAACTCAAGTAGCTCAATATGTTGAAGATGCAACTTTATAAGTTGGCATAATGTCACATCCAAGAGCTTGTGTTTCACTTTGCAAAGCAGCCTCATCCATAGCTTGTTTGTCTTCATTATATTCCATATATGTATTGAAATTCCTAACACGTTATGAAGGGAGTGGGTACTCTAAAGGCACCGGTTGCATAGGTATGAATTCCTTTAGGATTTGAATGTACAATTAAGGCATTTTCTCAAGGAGTCCAATATTGTACACTATAAAAGAGTCAATCTTTCTTTTGTTTCTTTTCTGATGATGAGAATGAAAGTGAAGATGTGGATGAATGTAGTGAAATATACTTGAATATGTGTGTTGAAGCACCATATGGCGTTATGTGTCATAATCTGCGTGGCACTTTCAATTGTTCATGTGCAAAGGATTACAACGCTTTCAAAAAGGGACAAGATGCCGGTCACCAAGCTCAAATAACTCTGTTAAGATCTACAGTTATAGGTAATTGTGCCGAATGTCTCCCTGTATATTAAAACATTTATTTGTTCGTTATTGTAGAATTGAAAATTTTAAATCAGTTATCTTAGCAACAAAGGCATCCTATGCAAATACAAGGGAAGCTGCCCATCAAGATTATTGGTGATCCAAATCCTTCAGACAAAAGAAGGCTGAAGTGAAACTTTCACTGCAAAAAATAGACTCCTGGACTCTCAACACCATTAAAACAAGTCAATGAAAAAATAAGCAAATCCAGTTTTATAAATTTACAAATAACCAATTAGTTGTCCTAAGTAATCACATTTTTATCTCCCCAGTCATAAACCTCCTTTCATGATTAACACATCCCTGAATGTCAACCTACACACTTTTGTAATCTTTATTGTCTTGGGACAGGATAAAAAAAACATTGGCAGTACAGAAAATTTATAGGAAACATCCTGATTTTAGTGGGATGTCATAAGAATGTTGCGGATGGTAGACTATCTTGCTAGGCCCCCCATAAATGAGGATCTTCTACGGAACACCCCCCCCCTTTAGATATATCCTGGGGCACTTCCTAAAATCTACCAAAAAAGGGGATAGCGAAGGGATGTGTTGTTCCCATTCCCAAAACCTTGTAAACCCCCTAGGGACGTGCTCCCTTGCCACACTTCTTTTGCTAAATCATAATGTTTACTTTATGAATGCTCTCTTTGTTGATTGAGGCATTTTGAAATGATTTTGAATGGTTGTGAAATTCCCTTAGTTGGATGTTGTAGGACTTATAAAATATTCTATTGTTGGTGATGATTGGCCTGCTCAGTAGTTACTTGCAATTCTAAACACTCGCCGAATACCATTACATTGGAAATACTTGGAGAGTAAAGGTCGTGAAGATTTTGCTCATTTATTTTCAGAGGATCTGACAGGTAATGGACATGAAGTCTCTCTGCATCATAAAAAGAAAAAGCAGATTCTAAAATCACATAGAACATTTTACACATAGGTAAATTTCAAGCCATTCCATTTGCATACCTATCTTGCTAGATAACAAGAGAAGTATTGAGTGATATTTGCATTTCCCAACAACTTGTAATTTTGTTGCTTTAATTTTCCATTGTTTTTTCCCCTTGTATGATAGGATAAATGTTTATATGCGATTTATAAAGGTAAATGAATAATAAAATTTTCATTAACATTAAAATTTGAAATTATCCATGGATGTTAGAAAATAGAATGAAATGGATCACATAAACTATTGAAATGATAGCACTGATGGTTTTGCTAATTTTAATTTTTTTTTTCCCCAATACTTCACTTGTAATCCCAAAGATAACTGGTGTGTAGATTTGTGGATTTTAACAACATAGATAGGGAAACTAGGAATTAGCTGCAAAGATTTTGTTGACATAGATTTCATTCTATTTATGGCAGTGTATACTAAATGGTATTAGTTGTAGTGATTTTTATAACATTGTTTTGCTTCTATCAATCGCACCATGTATCAGATAGATATTAGCTGAGCTAATTTCAACAACACTTGTTGCCCTCCATCAATGAGAAGATATCTAGAACAAAGATGCATTGATGTAGTGCTTTTTATGGCGTAGTTGTAGTAATTTGTTATGGCATTACTACACTCTATACATAATAGCACAATGCAAATAGTAAATACTGGTGATGGCATAGATTGGCCTCCATAGGTTGCAACACATAATAAATCGAGATTAGCTTCTGTAATTTTGAAGGAAAAGATTTCATCCTAGCCTTAGCAGCATATAGAGAATAAAAAGGATTAGCTATGATTATGTTGGAAAAATTGAATGCCAAAGAGACCAGTTGTGATTCTGAAGGAAATGGTTGCTTACAATCCATCCATGGCAGTGAATACCAAACATATATTAGCTATAGTTATTTTGACAGCATAGATTACTCCCGATCCATGGCAAGTTATGCCAATTAAATATTAGTTATAGTGTTTTTCAGTATTTGACAAGATAGGATGCCTAATAGAGATTAGTTGTAACAATTTCTACCATAAAATATGCATTGTCAATCTCTTCAACATTTTTCCAAAAGATTCATTGATAACCAAAGGATTCAAACATAATAACCATCTTTTGAACATAGTTTCTTCTTACAGAAATAATGATTAAATTGTAGTCTCTTCAACATCTGAGACAAACTTGTTGATCACTATGCAACTACTTCAAACACTAGGCATGGACTCTAGCTGCGCCTACGCAACCCTTGGTTTTTATTGCTTCTTGTCTATAGTTAAACAAATATTGTATTTGATTCCCTAGTTTTTATTGCTTCCTATATACTGTTAAAAAATTAATGTATTTGATTTTGTAGAAAGACATTTCTAATTAATAGTAAGCTCTTTGGAGATAGACTAGAGTAATTTAACTCAAGCAACTGCGAGATTTATATATATGAATTAATTACACATTGAGTTCTTTAATGAGTGCCATAATAACTTGTCACACAAACATTTGTCAAATAATAATGGCCAATGGAAAGAGGTATAATTTATAGAATTACAATTGTTTGGTTGAGTTTGAAGTTTTATCTATGCACGTTGGCATTTTAAATAAGCTAATATTGTGTCATTCAACTGTTTTTACTAAAGCAAGTGTAGGATTTATATATATAAATTTATTGTACATTGAGTTTCGTATGTACAATCATAATAACTTTCACACAAACATTTATCAACTATTGATTCATTCCACTATTTTTACTCAAGCAAGTGTAGGATATATA
>MU224933.1:2442888-2457272 GCA_018584345.1 Thuja plicata
ATATATATATATATATATATATATCCGTTTCTTATACGCAACCTTTAAAAATTCCATTTCTCGTTACGTTGCCGTTGCCGTCACGTTTCCCGTTTCTCGTTTCTGGTAACATAGCCCTGTATCGACGTTATACCAATAGCATGCTAACAAGCTATCACGCAGAGGGAAAGATAGGGAATGGGAGACCAATTTTGCTTGTCACATTTTGATGAGACGATCACAAGATCCGTTTCGCACTACTATAGAAGGAACTATTGCGTTCTTTCACAGTTTTCGAAAAAGATGTCCATCAACAGGGCTAAGAATAAGAATCATAGTGATTTCAGTTATTGAAGAGACTTTTTAATATTCTACTGGGCTTCGTTTCAAATTCACTTTCGCTTTGAAGCAGAATAAAACCCATCAACGCTCTCCTCTTTACACTTTCACTTTGAAGGTAATCAAAATCATTAGCGTCCGTAAAAGAAAGGGCAATAGGATGAGTTCGTCAAGAGAAATGCTCGGGGAATCTCGCTTTTACGCACAACGTCGTTAACAATGTTGCAGGCATTTCCAGTGTTCTCCCTTCTATATAACTTTTGTCATTATCTTTTGCTATTTACATTTTTTATATTCAAATTTAAATATGTGGCATTCCTTAGTATTGCAATGCAATGCGCATCACATTGAAATACGTATAGATGTGATAGTCATTTCCCTCTTGTCCCTTTAAATTGAAACTACAGGGTTTGCAACCTTATTTTCTAATAGCTTAAACTACTGTATAAAGTAATCTTATTGATTTTTAAGTAACGAAAATGTGCTTATGAATGTTATTCAATATAATGAATAAAAACAGTATTTATGAAAATAACTCTAATTTTCTTTGGTGTCTATTATGGTAGATCTAAAATTGTATTAAAACATAAAAATAAAGTTATTGAAAAATACAACATGATAAATATAAGAATACTATATGGCAAATCATTATAAGTTCATAATAACTTTAATTAAAAATAAAAGTTAATATATTATGTCGCAGTGTTCCTTTCAATTACATTATAAATGAGTTGAGTTACAATTTTAAAACAACTGATGCTTTCTATGCTTTTTTGTAATATTAATAAAAATGAAGTACAATGACAATTGTAGTTTGATAAAGTAGAGCATGATAATATAATATACCTTATGTGTACGCTCATGACAAAAGAAGATTGGTACACTTGTGAGGACAAGGAGAAAATCTTTACTATGCCGCAAATTAACACGTACTAACTTCTAATGCTCAACCAATATAAAATTCATTGAATTTTATTACAATTTTTAATATTGAAAATGAAGAGGATAGATAATAATTAAACTAATAACTATAAATTCAAAAAAGTTATTAGTGCCAATTTCACGAAAGTAGTAACTAAACAAAATGATAATTTATATAAATTTGAAATACTTATCTTTTTCTTAGGATTTTAGCCTCTTACCATCCATTTGAGCCTCTTATATGCTTTTGGGGATTTTGACCCTAACTATAAATGATCACTAGATTTAGATGAGAAAAACATAAGATTATGAGTTTGATTAACACTCAATTGTACTTGCCAAATCTATCTAATAACTCATATTTAAATAATAGAATAGTGTTCACCCACAAGATTACACACAAACAAAATGATGCAAAAGGACAAAAACTCCTCCTGACATAATTTGAAAATTCACACACATTAAAGATTGTTTCCTCACAATTTAAAACTTAATAAATTACTAAGATTGCAACATACAACTACCCTTTTATCAAATTATGAAATAATTTAAAATTTGCATCTCCACATAATCACATATTTACAAATATTCTTAGTTTTTATTTTTTATTTTTATGAATAATGCATTTAAATGTACAACTCAGGAACAAATAAGATTGACTTGCTAGTCTCTTCTCCAAGAATCCTTTTATGTGCACCGCTCCTTCAAATCTTGCATTTTCATGCAACCCTTCCTTCCAATCTTTCTCCACTCTACACTGATCGAAGTCTTTAATTTGTTTGCACATATTTCTCCCCCTTTTCTGTCTCTAATGATGTCTCCCTTCTTCTATATAATTTGTTTACAATTTCATGAGATGTATTTTACCATTCGTTAGTATCTATAGTTAAATCATATATTTGTTTTCCTCCCCTTACATCATTTTATTTGTCCTCTCTTTGCATCGATTCTTATATATATAATTTATCATTTTTTTGCCCTATTCACATTGTTATTCCTAACTTCTCCCAATGCTTCAACCTCCTTAGTGTGTGTAGTTATCCCATTTTTCTCCAACACTCATCAATGTCTTTAGGTATTCATTTTTTTTTATGCCTATTCATATACACACATGACTTCCCACATGACTGGGAGTTGAATGTTCAAATTTTTCAACAATTCCATTTTTTTTCATATCATTCATTTATTGCAATCCATCAAACTTTGACGCATCTTTTCCACAATTCATAGGGCGCCTATCTATAGTTCAATATTTTCCATATATGTCTACTAAGGTAGTTCCAATTATAATACTGAAAATAGTTTTGGGTGATGTTTGTATCTTATTGTCTCGGGTGCTCCTACGCGAGCTTAGGTGAAATCTTCTTTGAGTTAGTAAACCGAGGATCATTTGGGAATGCACGGGATCTAGTAATCCAATAATTATTTTTTATCCACTTGTCCTCCTTATCTATGAGATCTCTTCTCTTTCTATTTTTTTGTTCCAGCTCTACACAAAAGCAAGCTCCATTAGTGTGGCTCTATGATTTTAAATGACTTCTCGCAACCAACCCACAATTATGACAACCACTTCCTTTTGGGATATTATTCTTTGTTCCATTACCATGTTGCGACAATAAATCAGTCCCCAATCTGAACTTTCCTTTTGAAATATACTTCTTGAAAAGCTATGAATCATTTGGTTTAATCCCATATTCTTCCTCTATTTATTTATTTCTAGCATTACAACAAACTATGTAACTTGCCTCCTTTTTCTTCTTCTTTTTCTCTCTTAGCAGATTTAAAATATATTTTATACCATATTTTTGGATTATGAATACATTCTTATAGCTATCATAAATGGTCTTCTTATCAGATTACAATGGCCTTCCCAATAACACATAAAATGCACTCATAGAAAATATTGATATGCCCTTTCTTTCTTAGTTGCAAACCTTTAACAACTTTTTAAGTTGTTTAATTTTCTTCTGGCTAACTTCTCCCGAGCCTTTAGTCCATATTGATATGCTTCTTCTATGTTTTTGATAAAATAAGCAGCAAGAGGGTGCTGGCCCGTGAAACAGGGGACTAGAAGCACATTAATAGCATATTAATGGCACCAGTCGAAGCTTATAGTAGATTAGCAGTTTATCACAGGCAATAAAAGTTCTGCCTCTATCAAAAACAAAAGTTTTAGTTCTACTTAAAAAGATAAAACCAGAGAACTTACTAACAATAATGTCTTCAAAAATATTGTCCCTAAGCCACGCAGGGCTCGACCAAAACAAAAATCTAAACTTAATATTAACCCCCATAACAGAGCGGGGGAACCATGGGACCAACCCAGTCAAAAAAACCAAAACCATAGGCAACGCAATTAATTCTTCTCTCCCAACTGTTTGGACAGTAGGGATCGCGCCCATTCCTCCTGGAGAAACAGAAACAGGTCTCTATTCTCATCATTTGCTTCCAGTTTGCCATCAGCCAGCTTCTCCTGCACATTGCAAAGGGTTAATGCCGAGGCATGCATCACTTTCAGAGCAAATTTGTTTGTCCTCCTATAGAGATCCATCATGTCCTGCATACCTTTTTTGATCTCTGCAATTTCCTTGTCAATATTCACAAATTTACTTTTGAGGGTGCCAGTAAAATTGCATTTTTCCTCCATTCCAGCTGAGAGGGGTTTAGCCTGGGGGTCTCCGTGAGGGCTTTGGAGAGGGGACGGACTCATAGTTCTCTGGGGGTTGGTCAGGGGGGTGTTAGCAATTGGGCTCATACAGCCTTCCGAGGAAACCTATGTTATTAATCTGAAATGTACTCATTTCATCTTAGATTTCAAACCACAAACCATTTGCATAATTGGCAACCTTCTCTCTACCAATCTCATACCATCATGATTAAATGGATAGCTTGTAGAACTCCCTTGTGTATTATTTTACACTCACATTTGTGATCTTCAAAATTTTCAACTTCTTGTATAGTTTCATTTTATAGTCTCAAAGAATGAATTTTCTCAAGTCAACTTGGTTTCCAATTGGCTCCACTATCTTTTTTAAGGCTGTCCACTTTCTGTCTTATGTCTTAGAAACTCTTTCCACCGTAATATAGAATACTCTTTCAATTTTTTTTCCAAACTAACTTTACCCTTTGAGGGTCTCTAATATCTCCCATTTCAAAATATTCTTCTAACTCATTTATTCAATCAATCAACTCAACTAGATTTAATGTTCTTGAAATTCTTGATACATACATTTTTTCACCCTCAAAAATACTTCTTTTCTAGCATCCACGTGTTGCTCTTCTTTTCTTTAATGTTTCTCCACTTCAATTTCTTTTCCAATCACATTATTTCTTGGACTTCTAGTATCAAATCTCACATTTCCTTGTATATCATCCCTAATATAATTTATTATCAATTCTCAAAATCATTCCAACACTTATTTAATTATGGCCATTCCTCTTTTAAGACACATCTTTATCACATCTTCAATAATATGGTCAAGATCCTACTATCTAGGACTTCTTTCTCTCACCCACAATATCCTACAAGAGCTTCTATGGAACCACTTCACTCGTAGATTTTGGTGGATCCTCTTCAATCTCAAGCTCTTATGGCTTTGATAATGATTGATCCTCTCTAATCTCGGGGTCTTATGGCTCTGATACTTATTGATGCAAAAGGGAAAAAAATCTTCTTGATACAATGTATAAATTCACATGCAAAAATATTCTTTCCTGGCAGTTTAAAACTTAATAAATTGCTAATATTTCAACATACAACTTTAACTTTATTAAATTTTAAAACAATTTTCAATTAGGATCTCCAAATAGTCACAAATCTACAAGCATTATTATTTTTCTTATGAAAAATGAATATAATCTGCAACTCAAGAACAAATATAATTTACTTGCCCATCTCTTTTTCAAGAATCATTTTTTTATGTGTCACTCCTTTAAATCTCTATGTAATTGCCATGCAACCCTTCCTTCATATCTTTTTCTAACCCACATTAATGGGAGTCATTATTTTTTCTAGAAATATTTTACCCATTTGTCTCTCTTCAAATATTCCTCCCTCCTTTATATTGTATCTACTATTTTATTTGATATTTTCTTGCCTCTTATTCTTACATAATTTTATCTATACTCTCTTTGCATAGATTCTTATACATATAATCTACCATTTGTGGTTTTTATCACATTTTTATTTCTAACTTCTACAAATACTTCAACTTCTTTAGTGCACATCTATTCCTCTTTTCTCCAACACTTATCAATTCCTTTTCTTATTCATTGTTCGATGTTTGTTCATATATAAATGCAACTTCCCACCTGACTTGGAATTGAATGTTCAATTTTTACAACAATTGCACTTATATATATATATATATATATATATTAGTAATTCATTTATATACGTCAAACTTTGAGGTATTCTATTAAAAGTTCATAGGCCTATCTATGCTTCCAAAATTTTCATATATAACTACTATGCAAATTCCAATTATAATATTGGAAATATCTTTGGGTGGTGTTGATAGCTTGTTAACCTTACTCTTCCTAAACCATAAAATATGTACATGGAAATCACATTTGAAAGACTAAGTGACTACCAAAAGATGTTAAAAATTATATCATTTAGAATCAATAATGATAATATGACTTAATACAACAAGGCCTTTGGGAAAATTTAACAAACTCTAAATCTACAACATAATATTATTTAAGGAAGCGGAGATCGAGAGCATGTGGAATGCGGTGAGTGAAATCTCCCAACTTCAAAAGGATATTAAAGCTCTTCAGACTTCCTCCTTGTATTCGGTCTCCAAGATGGATCTACAGGAGGTCAAGGAGGAAATCAAAAAACTTGGTGGAATCTTCAACAAGGTGGTTGGTTTCGCGGTCAAGGTTATGCATTCGGCGGAAACCACACTCCAGCTTCTACAAATGGTGAAGGCTTCTACCCAGGGGGAAGAGAACACAGAAGAGAAGTTGTTCCCATTCCTCATGGAGGATTGGCTCAAGCTGCTGCTGGACAGTGGGGGTAAAAACCCCAATTAGCCTTTTTGGTTTTCCATGCTTTGCTTTTTTGTTGGGATTTGTTGGTTGGCCACTGTGGGCCTTTTTGTGATTCTTCTGAACTTTTGCTACTGGTTTGATATTAATTCCTACTTTACTGTTAATCATAATTACTTTGATACTTACTTTCATAGACTGGTTACCAGCTTCAAGGTGAAGCTGGGTCTGTTAGGGGTAGGAGGCTGGTTACCAGCTCCATGTTGGAGTTGAAGCCTATTAGTTTGAATTTTTGGTTTTTTTATTTTGAAAAAAGGTATTGGCTGAGGGTGTGGTGACCTCCATGATGTGCTAGTAATCTGCTGGTAGTCTGCACTTCTCATGTTGGCTGTGTCTGTTTGGGTCAGCCCCTTGTCTTGGCTGCTTTTTTAATCAAAAGTTACATAATCTTATTTTGAAGTAATAATAATTATCACACAACAAGACTACAAAAGCATATTCAAATGTTTAATTCATAACCATGATTAATATTTTTAGATTCTAGAATATTGATGTGTAGATGTATCAATAGAAAATAGACCTTCCAACTATTCAACCAAATTTTAGAATAGTAAGAGAAATATCTCTATAATTTGGCATACATGGCATTAGAATAGCGGATAAAAATTGATGTCTAATGCATCCACATAGATTATCACTTTGTATTATTTACGATTATACAATATAGTTCAATAACTACTACCTACTAAGATTATTCAATTTTATCATCTCCTAGTTAGGGTTCCAATTTAGGTTTTGCAAACGAGTATTGTCAAATGAAATGGTTAACTATTGGTCTCCCTTTAAACTTGTTAAGTTTTGTTATGTTTGAATGTTGACCTCTATAACCGGTTAGAGGTAACTTTACATTGGTGTATTGTCATTAGGAAACCGACCCCTCCTATATTTTCCCCTAAGGTTTTACTAACTTGGTAGGGAGATCATGTTTTCTTTTTTGCTTATTTTCCCCCTCTTCCCCATATTGTTTTTTATTTTCCAAGCCAAGTGTCCCAGTTTTTGTCCAACTTCGACAATGAAATGAATATTTTGAAAAATAACTTCATTTTAAGGCACAAATTTTTGCAAAACCACTAAGAATTTGAAGGTGATGTAAAATAGTGACTTTTAGCATTTTTTTTCTAGTTTCTAAATATATTTAAAAAAACATTAGAACTGATTTGTATCCATTTTTTCCACTCCTTCAAAATGTGGTTTGTATGAAAAATTAGCATTTTTAAAGAGTGACGATCACTTGGTTCAACATTAAAGAAATTTAAGATGACAATGACGTAATTATTGCAAGCTTAGGTTTATAACATTAATACCTAAAGGATGCTATTGGTTTTGTTTGCTTAAACGTTTATGGTTTATTAAGTTTATGATTAAGTAAAATAGGTTTTACAGGGTTCCTGAAACCTGAAACATAGTTAAAAATAAAGTCGTACACTCAGTCTAAAATGAAATGTATCCAAAAGATAGAACATGCCAATAGATGCTAGAGAAAAAAATAGATAGATCTTCTTAAAAAGAAAATAAAATAGGGACAGTAGAAAAGACTAGGGACCCTCAAGATAAGTCCACCATCAGGGTGGCCACCTTGGCCTCAAGCAACTCCATGTTAGTAGCTGAATCCTTGATCTTCTGGAGATCGATCGCCATGTTTATGGTTTATTGAGTGATGAAGTGACATAAATTTTAATTTAGACATAGGTTCCTTCGGTTCACTCTAACTTGATTTGTATATATTGAATTTCATTTTTTGTTTTTTCTAATAGAAAGCTAACATAAATACCAATTGGACACATATTTTTCATAATTTTTTTTCCTAATTTTCTATTTATCTTGAAGCATCAAAGAGAGAGGTTGCTTGATAACTAGACACCCTATGTTTAATTAAACTAAAAATAAAAAGATATAGTGAACTCAATATATATCAAAATTATAATCATTGTAAAGCTTTTTCAAAGTAGCATAATATGACATTTTTTTGTTTCATAAGATTGTCTTATTTGGCCCTTGATTGAGGCCTCCAAAGGTACAAATTTTGTAGAATTATGGTGTCATTTTCCAAATAATCCAAAATCAAGGCATCCGTGTGAACACCCCTTCGCACGAAGGGGTTTAGGGGGATTTTTACAAAGGCCCCTTCAGACAAACCCCCCAGGTAAAATTTTGGTAGGAAACACACCATCAAATTTTTTCCAAGGGTTGTTCACTCAAACTAGGGTCGGTCGGGCTTTTTTTTTGGGTCGCATTGTTTGATTTTGGTATTAAAAATTTGTTTTTGTTTTCTTTTTTCTTAAAACATAAATCATCTATTTAATTCTCTATTTTCTAATAGAAGCACGGTGAAACTAATATTTTCAAGTTTTTTGCATCTAGAAAATTTTCCAAAGTTGTTTGTTTTTTAAAAAGAGAGATGGGAAACAAGAAGAGAAAACTCACTAAATCTCCAACAAAAAGGTCACCTAATAGAGACCAAAAAAATTGTGATGCTTCATTGGCATATTATTATATAAATAAAGAAGGTATGCATTTCTAATTTCACATGCCCAGGTTTTATATCTCTATATTTTAAATTTCTCTAATTTGTTCTAATTCAGTTTGTTTTTGTGCATGTAGCTCACAACCAAAAAGTACAAGATGAAGGAGAAGTTCAATAAATGGAAGAAATGGATGTTGTAGAAGGGTCAAAATCACCCCCTATGGAATCTCAAGCAATGGAAGTTGGAGAATGGTGAGGATTACTTGCTTTAACAGGTATGAATTAAATTTTAAATCTAGCTCAAACTGTAAAGAAAAAGATTAATTATAGAAACCTAGATCATTTACTTACAATGGATGTGGAGAAATTGATATCACTTGTTGATGTTCAACTCTTAAGTCTCTCTAAAAAGAGGTCAATGAATAAGATAGAAAGAGAAATAATGGCTAAATTTGATAATATTGAAACACTCAAACAAGCCCAATTTGTTTGAGTTGTACTTATACAAAAAAGTTGCAAGAGCCATTAAAATTGTTGGGTGTGACACAACATCAAAAAAGAGAAAAAATTATTACATGCAAACTGATATTATTGAAAAATGTTTGGAAAGGTTTGAGCTCTGTAGGGAATCAATGTTGATCTAAAGATAATGCCATTGCAAGAACAGTGATGTTGATATTCATTGTAGGTATCAATGTTCCTCGAAACAAACAAATATCTCTAGTTTCATCTCATATTGGTTTTAGTAGGAAAATAATATCAAGATATGTTAAGAGGAGAATTATTTTGGATGATAGAATCCTAGAAGGTACTTGGACACTGATGTGTAGAACTCTTCATTCTGATAGGATTGATGAGGGAATCATGAATTTGATCACATTATTTTGGAATGACAATGCCCATCCTTCATTAAATAGTAGAGATGTTATCAAACACAATGTTAGAGCTAATGAATATGAGCATCATACAAAATATTTGTTTGACATAACACAACATGAAATGTATGTGTCATTTTGTAGTTAAAATCATAATATAAAGATTGGGAAAACATTGTTGGAAAGATTGAAGCCATATTATGTGAGGACAAACTAAGTGTTTAAAATTTTTTGTTATTATCATATTGAATTTGATCTCCACTATCAAGTTTTCTGAAAATTTTGTAGAAGAAACTTATGATTTTGAAAATGCTCCTCCAAGTAGACGAAATGAGTTCATCTCATCCATTTTATTTGACAAAAGAGATGATGCAGTTGGTAAAATTAATTGTGTAAAAGGAATATATGAACAATTTTCTGATTTGGCTCTTTTCCCATTGAAATATGTAGACATTGATGTGACAAACATGGTAAAAAGAAAGAGTTACAAATTTGTAAGGAATGAAACAAAATTTGGGAAAGAATCCAAAAGGTTAGAATATGTTGTAGAGGAGATAAGTGTTGGAGAATTTATTGAGAAATTTAAAACATTGATTCATCCCTACATTCATCATGCTTTCTTTTCAAAGTGGCAAGAACAGCAATTCCAAACACTGAGAGATAATTTTCCACTTGGAACTATTCTATCATTGTTGCTTTTGCAGAAAAATATTCCTTTATTCATCAAAAGGCCATTCAATCAGAATACTATTGTTGAGAGAAGATTACTATCATGGTACAAGAGTGTTATAGACATGCACAATTAGAGTTGGATGGTGTATAAAGCACATTTGAAGCATGGATCATAAAGAAAGAATATCACTTTTATATAAGTGATGATAAAGAGCATGATATTCATTATGAAGAAATATGCTTCAATAAGGTTTTTGAAAATTTGAACGAAAGGGGCGCAAAATTTGATAAACATTATATTTGGTTAGATGGATGTGTGACACAATTATAATCATCCAGACCATTTTATGCACTATGTAGATATTATCATTGTGAAAATATACCACATGTGTGGAGTTTCTTGAAGAGTGGACATGGAAAAGGTGAACATGATGGTGCTAGAGCTTGAATAAAACATGCTCTATGAAAGTATCAAATGAATTATCATGGAATTCGTATAAAAAATGCACATGATATTGTTGAATGGTGTAAGGCACATTTTGCACCAAATGAGGCTAGCACATAATCAAGAATGAGTCAAGAAGTACCACACAGAGTATTTTTTGAGATAACAGTTTTGCACACATTTAAATTAAATACATGTGTTATATATATTTTTTTGTTTAGGTTTTACATTTCAAATTTTAAAAATGAAATCCATAATTTTTCCTGTGTGTGTGTGTGTGTGTGTCCGTGCGTGCGCGTGCATGCACAGGTGTGCATGCGTGTGTGTGTGTATGTGTGTGCGTGCGTGTGTGTATGTGTGTGTTTTCAGGTGTTGATAGAAAAACTATGCATAGTTGCAAGGGGATAGAGAAGACATGATCTTTGTATTTAGTTATGAGTATAAATTATCACAATTGGATATTGTACACTAGGGAGTACTCATGTTTTTATTCTTACTTCATTACTAAAAATTATTCAGAATCCATCAATCAAGAATGTCGATATGTACGTGCATTGAATTTGGTGTCGATTGTTGTTACTGATATAGTTGATCAAGATAAAGATGAACAACTATAATGGCAACAATATTGCAGAGCGACTAAGTGGAGTTTCAATTGCAGCAAATTTCTTGTGTTTTCTAAGGAACAAGTAAGTCATCTTATCTATATTTTTTTTATATACTTTGTGATCCTAAATGTTAGTCTGGTAAGAGCTTGAAGATATTAGGGTTGTTGTTTCAATTATTTTCTGCCTATTGCGTTCCCTAGTTTTGTAAAATGGTGTCGAGTTGCGAGTTCAAAAGGAAGGTAGATTATCAAGAGAGAGTTGTTTATGATTATTTTCTGGAACAATTAAACAATTCTACTAATGATTACTCTAAGATAAAGTAATTGGTGACAAGAAACCCTAGGTTAAAGATAGTTGAAGGCCTGCATGATAAGGGTAACTAGATGAGAGATGCAGATGTTAGTATTATTGTTTTAGCTTTGTTCAAAGTAGGGTTTAGCCAAAGAAATGCTTTTTCTCCTAGAAAAAATATATGGTAGTTTGATTTAGGGAAGCTGGTGGTCCCAGGTGTCTTCATAGATGCTGATATTTTATTGCAGATAGCATAGAATTATGACCCAGTGGTTGTACTTGTAATAGATGTGGATGCTAATACTTTGATAAGCATCATAGCTGATGAGATCTGAGAGGTGTTCAAATTGAGTGAACCTTCTTTTCTTCTTGATGAGATCAATTTTTATACTTTTAATGATATATATAAGGCTCAGAGAAATTACCAAAAAAGTGGACCTCTAAAAGAATTCTTTGACAAGGTTGGAGGATTGACTGTGGTAGGTCTAGATGACCCTAAACCATTCAAACTAGATTATTTCAACATGAGGGCACGAGGCATGTATTATGCCTTAATTCAAATGTTTTGGGATGATGTAAAATTAGAGATGCCTATACATTACATGTTCCTAATGGTTCATATTCTGCATCCTCATCTGGGTGTGATCTATGATTTTGTACCTTATTTGGCTGAGTTGATCCATAATGGTTTGATAGGTATTCAGAAAGAAAAGGTTGATAAGCCATTTGCATGGTATTCCTTTTTGATGTACATATTTTTATACAAGGGTGTAAGGTATTTTAAGAAGGAGATGATCATATGAGGGTTAAGGATGGGGAAGAAATGTTAGTACAATTGTGGAGCCCAATTATGAATTGGGATAGAGAATATGCCAACTTTGTGGTCTTTGATAGATATTTTTCTTCTAGGATCACACCCTTATTGTTCCTTGAAAACCCTAGGATTCTAAAAGTTTTATTGTCTTTCTTAAGACCTAAGCACACTTCCAATGACATCAAGATAGTTCACAATTGTGGGGATATCATTATATATCTTCTATCAACTATATTTAGAGTATATAGTTATAAAGGTACCCCAAATATCCCTTACTAGGTCCCTTTAAAGGTTGGCATTTCTAAAATAATTAGACAGATTGAGGGTTTGCAAGAGTTATCCTTGATAGATAAGGGTAGGGATTCCATTTTTCTTACCATCACTATTTCCCATCAATTTGTTATCACTAAAGGTTGATCGGTACACATGAATACATTTTTGGAGCCCTATAGAATGGCAACATTAGTGGCAAGATGTGTTCACTAGGAGGGGTTCTTAAGTGATATGTTAAGAAATAAAACAAGGTGTCTAGTTGCTGGACCACCAATTCCATTTTCCTAAGGATGTTATTAGGAATGAGTTCAAACTACAAGAGCAGGAAATCAAAAAGTAAAAATGGCTAGTCTATAAGAAGACACTTTAGTTTGTTCAATGGGTATGTGCAAGATCATGAGGGGCCAAACTATGCCCTTAAGTGGCTATGAAAAATCAGCAAATCAGGGTTAGTCAAATTTGATGTGAAAATTTGAACTAGCTATCAACCTAATACCAAAAAGTTGTAACAATAGAATCTGTAGGAAATTGAATGTAGTTTCTAAACAACTAGGTATTTTCTGAAACAAGATTAATATAATTGGTGAAAAGTATAGATTTCAATGCAATATTACAAAAATTTCAGGAAAAAATAAGAAGTAGGTGTATGTCTGACCACCTTAATCATGATCAAATGATAATATTTTTTTATAAGATTTTAGATATACATAATAGACTCATGCCTGGATGTGACGCACATTTTGTGTAATTTTATTCCAAAAAAATAATTAATTATGAATTTTCTGCTACAACACTTTTAGAATAAAAAACTCCCCTGTCTAACCATCTTAACTCATTGAAAACTTTACAAAATTCAAAAAAAAATTCCCTTGTAATAGGCGAAGCATAGAATGTGACGCATTTTTTGGATTTCAAAAATGTTATACTATCTGAAAGTTATAGCTATTTTTCAATCAGTATGTAAATCAACACTTTAGAGGTAACTCAATTAGAAAATAACTAATAATTACTTACCGAATTTGAAATTTGACAGCAATTATATCGATAGAAAGCTGATAATCTCCTTAAAATACCCTTTTTGTTTCTTCAGTTTTGGGTGAAGAAAAAGTCATCAGCTACAAGGTCGAAATCTAAAACTCAGAGAAACAGGGGAAAAACACATTTTTGGGACATTTGAAGAGTTGACTAGGTAGGTTTGGTGCACAAAGCAATACCAAGCCTAATCAGGTACATGATTTTTTTGCGTACTCGATATTTTTGGGTACCCGAAAATCCTGGCAGAATTTTGATTTTTGAAGTTTCCCTCCCCTTTCTCCCTCTAAATTTGTTTTCAAATCCTTTCTCCCTCTCATTTTTTGATATTATATACTAGATATATAATATTAGATTATATACTAGATTATATATTATATATTAGATTAGATTATATATTATATATTAGATTATATAATAGATTATATATTATAAATATTATAGATTTTATATATATATTAAATTATATATTAGATTATATATTAAATATATTATATAACATACATTTTATATTAAATATTATATAATATATATTAATATTAAATGTTACATTATAAATCATATATTATATATTATTTTATATGTATTATATATATTAATATGTATTTAACAATAT
>MU224933.1:2457372-2499520 GCA_018584345.1 Thuja plicata
TAGCCCCTCGATGAGATTTTTAGTTTTCAAGGTCCTAAGACCCTTCTCACCAATGTGGCCAAATCTCATATGCCACAACATTGTCTTTTCTGTAGGAAGCTTGCCTTCCAAAGTGTTTGCACCCTTATGTACACTTATTACACTTCCATCAGAACCCATTGCCACAGTCTTCTTTACTGCTTGTTCAGATGGTGGGGATGAAGTCATAGCCGCTCTCTTCTTTGAAATAGAAGAACTATTGCACTGAGTAATGCATGCATCAAATTGAAACAAAGTACCTCTCCTAGTACCTTTAGCGAGCACCATAGAACCTCGCATCATCTTGCATCCATCTTTCGAAAAGACAACTTGCACACCTACATCATTCAACATACTTATAGATAATAGGTTTCATGCCAAACCCAGAATGTGCATAACTCCATTGATTCCCTTTACTCGCCCATCAGGAAATCTGATAGTGACCCTTCCGTGTCCAACTATCTTTAGGTGAGAATCATCACCCAAGTACACCTTTCCACCATCAAACTCTTCATATTTTGAGAACTAGTTTCAATGAGAGGTCATGTGAAAAGAAGCGCCCGATTCTACTAACCACACATCATCGGATGCATGGGCTGCCAAAGCTACAATAAAAGCATCTCCATCTTCTTGAGATTTTTCAGAAGCTGAATCTGAGCCTTTCTTCTTCTTCTTTGGTTCTTTGTAGTCCCTCTGGAAGTGCCTAGATTTATCACAGTTCCAACATTTCACCTTGGACTTTCCAGGAGTTTTAGAACTCCCATGGGATTTGGATCAGCCCTTCTTTGACTTATTGTCATTCTACTTTCCTTTGTCGATGGATCTCCCACGAACATTAAGGGCTTCCTTAGATGAATCCGAAGTCTTTCTTCGCATCTCCTCAGATAGTAGTGAAGACACCACATCATCCATACAGAATGTGACTATAGTACTTCTGAGATCCATCACAAGATGGTCCCATGAATCTGGCAAGGAACAAAGCAGGGTCATACATCGATCCTCCTCCTCGATCTTGGCACCGGATGATGCCAACTGTGCAATCGATAAATTGAATGCGTTGAGATGATCAGTTCCGGATCCACCTTCCTCCATTCTTAAAAATACAACTTCTTTCTCAGGAACAACTTATTCACTAGAGATTTGGCCTGATACATAGACCCAAGCCGTGTCCACAAAGAATTTGCAGTAGTCTCATCAAGAACATTCAAAAGAACGACATCTACTAGACAGAGTCTGATGAGACCCTTAGCCTTCCGATCCTTGATCTCCCAATCAGCTTGAGATATCGTTGCAGGTCTCACAGCAAGTGAAGTAGCCTCCTATAGATCATGGTCTTCAAGCATGTCTTCCATCTTGAGTTTCCACAACTCAAAATTAGTGCCATTAAATTTCTCCACCTCCATTCTATTGTATGAGGAACCTGCCATCTCAATTTGCAAATAAGATTCAGAATGCTCTGCACAAAAAACTCCCACTCAACTTGAGATTAGCTCAAAAAACCCTACCCAACAACTAGGATCAAAAGTTGATTAGGCTCTGATACCACTTGTAAGGAAACTCAGGTGCGGAAACAACTTCCTACACTAATCTCTAAATGAAAGTATTGTGCAAATTCTTGTAAATCCTTACAATTTCAGATTCGTTAACTACTTTAACAAAGATATTGCAACCATATACCATGCATATAGAAAACAAAGAATGACACAATGATTTACCCTGGGGAAAACCTTTCGGTAAAAAACCCTAGCACTCCAAAACCTGCATAATGTATTATCTTCAACACAGCGGTTACAACACACTTGCAATGCAAGTTCTTTTAGGAGATAATCGACACACTTAGACAAATCTAGTAGCACTAGATTATACCAACAATACACTTCTTTTCGTATCCTTTCCTGTAACCCTAAAAAATGCTTATATCATTGTGCTTTCCTTTCTAGGAAAACTCCCAAAGATAGCTATATTAGGGTTTTACCATTCTCTAAGAAAATAGGAACCCTAAAGAATTTTCGGGCCGATGCCCTGAACCCCACTGTTGGGATCAAGGATTGGAAGAGTTTACAGTACTCAACTTTATCAATTGCCACATGTCATTGCATGTCTTCACCTATCATTAAATCTCCTAGAAATAGCTCTTACGTGTCATGGGAATCTGTCATAACCGTTTCAGCCATAATCTCCTTACACACAATTCAAGATGCCAACACATCAAGTGGAGTGACACATCAACATGCCAACTAGACATGTACACTCACACTTAATTACATTAATTACAAGAAATACATTTTACAAAACAAATAATAAGAATAGGAATTATCCAAGGTTGAGACACCTTATTCCTAACACTTTTAACCCATTTGAATGCTCAAGTGTGTCCTAAGGGGTCTCTCTCTATCTCTGTAGGAACTCTAGAGAGAGAGAGAGAGAGAGAGAGAGAGAATATTAATATGATATTAATATTAATATAATAATAATATTAATATAATATTAATATTAATATAATATTAATATACTATTAATATTGTTTAAATAAAATAGTAATACATAAAGTAAAATAAACATTCAAAATAGGATGAAAATGAAAAGCATGAATCCAAATTTGGGCGGGAGATATCAAACATCCGATAATATCGAATATCCAATATTATCGGATATCTGATATTATCAGATATCCGATATGCTCCACTAGTATATTAAACATTTTATACAAGTACCTTCAACATAACCAACACACACCAAAATTCAATTGCTAGTATTCTTACATATTTTTTTATATGTTCTGAACCACATAATTTATGCTAAAATCTCACACTTAGATATTGTACTATTTTTTCAAGCCCTTTTTCCCGCAACAATAAAAGACTTAGGAGAAACCTAGTCAAAAATCATTCCTCTTGCATCGGTATGACTGCAAGGATGACCATTATATGTTTTGACATCTCAGCATTAAAACTCTCTTGAAGTAATAAAGTAATAAACAGTGCTTCGTCTCTTGTTGTCGAGAGAGGAATGCCGCACACTCCACCTTTTTTACGGTGGTGATTTTTATTAAATGTAGCACAAACTGAAAAGATGGCGAAGGAGAATACATTCTTTCATTATGTTTCTAAATTTGGTCACGCAGAAAAAATCCCCTTATGTCGTACGAAATATAATCACATTTAGTATACAATAAATGAAGTCTGTGACAGATGAGCAATGAATATTATCTTCCCAATACAAAGGATAAATTTTAAGGAAGGGTAAACCTTTTGCATTAAGAATGGTGTTTAATGTAGGGTTTAAGGACATGTGATCTGCTATCTGTGCTTGTTCCACACCCATCTATCATTACTACACAAGTCTAAACTTACTGCATCATAGTCTTTAATTATCGCAGGTACATGCCTCCACGCACAAGAAAGCAGCATCAGGCTCTACAAAAATGGCTAAAAATGCAAGAATTTGTACCTTGTTCCCCACATCCTTTCACCATGCCATATGCCCACCCCATACACTATACAAAACCATTCTCATGTATTCACACCTTTTTATAGCAGGATGGATGGATGGATGCTTCCCAATAGAGAAATTATTGGAGATATATAATTAACAATTGCAGGTCTTGAGAGAAGGGTTGTGTCTCTTCCATTGAAAATGGATTTGTTTATGCAAAAATTTTAGAAAAATTAAAATTTTAGCAAGAAATTTGAAATTATAAGACCTATAAATAGTGAAATTTGAAATTGAAAACCAAATTAGAGGGTATTGTGCAGGAGGAACAAATTCTTTTGCCCATGGATTCAAACTGGCAGTCATGGCTACCAACAATTGTTTTGCCTGCAATCCTCAAAACACACCACTTTGTGAAGGCAAATTCATATTGGAAAAAAAATTAAAGAAAGAAGAACCTAATTTTGAAAGCTTTGGCAGAAACAAAAGGGTTCCAAGTGCATTGCTCGGCAGTGTTGTTGTTTTCTTGTAGAGTCCTGAAAAAAATAATGTTTCATCAAATGTTTAATTTAATTAATTTTATTGAGACGTGTTGTACAATGAAAGCAAGACTAAAAATATATCCTTTTATTATCTAAAGAATTAGTAATGAAAAAACATAATTAAATTTAGGGTTTTAACGTTTTCACAATGAAAATGTTGAACGTAGCCGCGGGCAACAATATATTATTACTGATGTCGGATATGCAAAAATGAGGAAAACAGCCTGAAGGTTTTGATTTATGCCACAGGTTTCGGGTACCCAAAAAAATCAGGTATCCGATTAGGCTTGTGCTTTCATGCGCTTTTGGATGAGTGAAAAGTGGATTTTTTCACATCAGATCTTGCACATATCCCAATGTTTTGAAAAGGATTATGATCCATTGAAAATTTTTGAGCCTATGGAGAAAAAGATGGATTCTTTGATGACAATGCTTGAAGATATTATATAGACCTTGAATTAGAAGAAGGATGCAATGATGTGGGAAAAACCATATAAAGCTAAGGCTATTTTGAGTAGGAAGACTTTTTCTGGACTTGTTCCACCTGGTGCTTGTATCTTTTTCACCAAAAATTAGGTTGTAGTGTGGTGATGGCTAGTGGAGATACATCCCAGAGGGACCAGAAATCAAAAGATGCACCTTCTTCCTCAAAGCCAATGGAGAGTCTTCTTATTGAAAATGGAAAATGGCCAATTGATTTTGGTTCTAAAATTCTGCCCTCTCCAAAGAGGCAAAAAATAGAAGAAAATGCACCACAAGATGAGAATGTGTATTCACCTTCCTAATCACCCTTGCATATTGATGAGAAAAGAGTAGCAGAGAAATTCCTACATATGAGGAGTGCGGAGAAAATGTATGCCACTCATTAGGAAATAGAAGAAGCAGTGTCAGAGGCACCTAAGCAAGGTTAAATGGACTTGACTATTGCTGAGTTTCCTGGAAAGGAGTTGGATCCTTTAACCAAGAAAGCAACTGATGAGTACATGGCTGATGAAAGTTTTGTAAAGGAAAGAACATTCATATAATTCCTATGGAGAAGCCACATTGAAAAATTCAAGGAAGCATGCCAGAATAAATGAGAAGAAAATTATAATAAGGATGTGATGGATATCAAAGTTGAGGTAACCCATAACATCCTGGAAGAATTTGAAAAGATCACCCCTAAGGAGGAAGAGAATTGGTTAGAAAAGTTGGTGTTCTTATTCTTACAGAGTGGGACATAGTTGATACCATTGTTTTTTAGGTGGTCAGAAAACAAACAAAGACTGTATATGGCACTGAAGAGGTAGTTGAGAAAGCTATTAAAGGAGTTGTGTTCAATGAAGATCATTCTACATTGGTCACGTGGTCTTTAAAAAGAGAAGAAAATAGGAGAAGAAATGAGGTTACCCCAACTAATTTTTTAGGTAGTCTAGTGGTAAAGAGAGTTGGAGAGACTTTAGGATTCGAAGCATTTGGTACAGCCTTAGAAGTACCAAATTGTTTTTACAATTGGCCAAAAAGGAGGCCAAGGAAACAGATGATCTCAAGATAAAATTAGAAACAGTCCTTTAGGCTTACAATGAATAAAAGAAGGTGATCTTTGAAAAGGATATAGTTATTGAACTGTTAAGTGGCCAACAAGAAGTCCAAGAAAATCCTCAAGAGGTAATAGCCATCATGTTCTAGTCCCATCATTGAATTTCCTCCTTCCCCTATGCCATCTAGCTACACTCTAGAAGTAGAACACAACTATGAAAAAGAAATGTTGGTTGTAGAGAGAAAGAGATTAAAAGAGGTAAAATAAGGTTGGGAAGAAGAAAGTTCAAATTTTCATAGTGCACAATCATTGGTGCAACAAAGGTATGAAGAAAAGTTGAGAGGTACAATCATGCAATTATCTGATAGTATAGAGCTTGTTTCTATCTATCTGGAAGGGCAAACGATTATGATCATTCTAAATCCTTTTAAAGAGGACGTGGCTACTTTAAAGCCAATTTTGCAAAAGTGGATAGGAAGAAAGATTGATTTAAAATTATTTTACTCTTTATCCAAAAAGGAAGAAAATGGTGATGTGGAAATAAAAGCCACTTACATGTTTTTCAAAGATGTGATAGATTTGATATAAGGAGAACTATCATCAAAAGGAAAGAAAAAGTGTTAAAAGGGGAATATTCTGCAGTCTATTTTGAGTTGTTCCCTAGCATCTTCAGAAAAGGTGGTAAGTTGAAGAATGAATCCAGATGGATGAGAGAAATGGGTGATGAGTTATGAAGGAGAATGAACAGTTGCATCATCAATCTGGAAAGTACCCTCTTATTGTTGAAACTGTGGAAAAAAACAAAAAGGCCAAATCATATTTTGAGTTTTGGAGAAAGGAAGTTGAGCAAATCAAATCAGAGTTTGATCAATTGAATAATAAGAAGACTGAAATTTGTCTTCATGGAGGAATTGGACCAATTTTTCTGCAACTGGGGAAACCTTGGGAAGCACCCGCTTGTCAACATCCTTTGGAAATTGTTACCCCCGCATATTTTCTGGAGCCTTTTGAAGGAAAGGAACAACCGTATTTTTAGAGGGGAGGAAAATGATGCTGAGAGAATGACATGTCTAACTGTGAATCTGCTGAAGCACAACCTATCTACCTACAAATGGAAACCTCCCACCTCCCCCCTAGAAGTCTTGACTGTTTAATTGCTAAGGTGTGGCAATTACCTTCCTCCCTCTTTAAGTTTGACTGTTCGAAGGTTATGGCTAGACTGAATACCAAATGGTCCCCCCCGAAGGAAAATTTCACAAAATTGAACTTTGCAGAGCTGCTTCAAATGGCTCTGTTGTGGGTGGAGGCATCCTCCATGATAATAATGGTAAGATGATCATTGCCTACGTGATAAACTTTGGTGTGGGGTCCAATAACATGGCTGAAATCTCTGCCCTTCTATGGGGCCTAAAGGTGGCAGTTACTGTGGGACTTAAAAGACTGGTTATTGAGGGGGACTCCAAAATCATCATTGAGATGGTTAAAGGAAATGCTAAAGTTGGCTAGAAATTGTCCTATCTGCTACAAGACATCTTGATGCTTCTCCCCAGATTTGATGAGTTTAAACTTCAGCACATTTTTTGGGAGGGAAATGCCATGGCTAACAAGCTGGTAGCCATGAGACTCAATCAACATTGCCTCAGATGCTGGAGGAACCTAGGCTCCCTTTCCAAGCAAACTACTTTGCTTGTCAAAAAAGAAAATTCCTAACCTATGAAGTACAAGCTCGACTATGATTGGATGGCTGAGGCGACAGATAGAATTAGGAGGATTGGGCGGAATTCAAAATCTCAAAAAGTGATGGGAAAGGCTTTTAATATTTTTAGAAGTCTCAAAAGATGGGCTATTTACTCCAATTTAGGGAAAAGTATGAGCCTTTTCAAATTTTGAACTAGCATGGGGAATAACACGAGGTAGGATGCGCTGGACATGATGGATAGGGCTAGGTGGTGCATTAATTATGAGGAAAGTAATCATTACAAGATAAGTGAAAACTTTACAATTAATCCAACCAGTCTTGCGATCGGTACATGTCATTTCAAAATGCTAGATTTTATTCCCATCTGGTTTTTTGTCCTCTGCAATTCTATCTTTTGGTTTTGGGTTGCTAAAGTTTGCAAGATGCTGGTTTGGAGAGTGTCTGGTGGTGGTGTGAAAGGTGTTATGTCGGTGGAGATACAGATTGAGATTAATCCTGAGTATAGCTTTGATATGGGCGGTGATATGGTGAGGGTGGAACCCTCTAGGATTGAGGCCGAGTTTCTCAAAAACCAGTGCACAATAACCTATTTGAAGGAAGGTGGGTTCTACCCATACATGGAAGCTATGTGAAGGTGTGATGAAATTATCTCTATGCAGCTGGTTAAGACTTGGTTGGAATGCAAAGTTACCATAAATGGCATTACCTTCGAGGTTAACGAAGATGTCATTGCTCAGGCCACGGGTCTCTCTACAGAGGGAAAAAAGTGGAAAAATATCACGAAGAGCCGCGATGAAACTGGAAAGCTGAGATTTTTCAAAAAAACTGAGATTCTAGTGATAATCCATGGTGGATTTAAAAGGGAGGATTTACCGAGCCCTTGGAATGATGTCTGCCTCACTCTCATGAAGTACATCACCCTAGAAGGCCACTTTGGCACTTGCTACAACTACCATTTTCCCCTACTCAATCACTTTAGGTACAATGATATTATATCCTTCCCATTCTTTCTCCTGCACTCTCTTGAAACTTTGGTTTTAGATGTTAGAGAAAAGTTAAAAGCCAAGAAAAATTATTGTATCCTCCACCAAGGGCTTATCCTCTACCTCTATAATTTCCACCTCACCCTTTGTCCCCCCAGAATTGTGTCTCTACAGGGTTATAGCATGCCTAAGGGCACTGTGGAAGCGACGGGTGTCCCTAAACCCTCGTCTTCATCCAAAACCTCATATAAAAAAATTAATGCTGGGTCCATGGGTGGCACCCAAATCACCGTTGAGTTAGAGGAGGATGAGGAAGATATTGAGAAAAGATGGAGGTCCCACAGAATTGCCAAAACCTGTTTCAAGAAGAAAGCAGTTAGGAAATAGTACATTGAAGAGGAGGACGAAATAGAATATTCAGAGAAGGAGGCTAAAAAAATAAGCACCAGTGGAAACAATAAAAAAGGGAAAAAAATAAGCAAAATCAAGGAAAAAGAAAAAGGTAAAGTCCTGCAAGATCTGGATGGGGACAAAAAAATCCTCGATTCTACCCATGTCTTGTCCAGCTACACTATGCCTATCATGGACCTTTCCAAGGGAAATATTCCTAAAGATAAGATCGCAGACTAACAGAGCATTTCCCTGCTTTCTACGAACCCTCAAGTGGAGGCAGAGGAGCCCAAGGGAGAGGTGAATTCCAAAAGTGGATCCTCGAAGGTTAAGGATAGGATGACTAAGAGGCTTTAGGCCATGGAGAATGAAATTTCCCATATCCAGAAGGAGGTTAAAACTCTTCATGCATCCTCCTTGGACTTGGTGTTCAAAGAGGATCTGACTATGGTGAAGGAGGAAATTCAAAAGCTGAATGATAGCCTCAACAAAGTTGCTGCCCGTTCGCGGTGAAAGTTATGCACTTGGCAGCTACCACTCTCCAACTCCTGCAAATGGTGAAGGGGTCTTCTCAGGAGGAAGCACACAAGAATGAGAGGATTTTCCAATTCCTTAAGAATGATTGGCTTAAGCTGCCATTAGAAAATGGGGATAAAAACCCCAAATAACGTCCCCATTTTCCATGCTTTTCTTTGTCTCTATGTTTTTTTGGCTAGCCATTAAGGGCTCTACTATGATTCTGATGAAATCTTATGATGGGGTTAGACTCAAATCCATGCATACTAAAAGTAATCTCCACTTTTATGGTTTTTACTTTCACAGACTGGTTACCAGCTTCAAGGTGAAGCTGGGGTCTGTTAGGTTTTACTCTTACTACTAGTTTAGTTGTAAAAACTACTTTACTGCTACTTATCTTTTGTTCTTTAATGTTAAGTACTTAGAATATTACTTTCATAGACTGGTTACAAGCTCCAAGGTGATGCTGGGGTCTGTTACGGAGTATAGGCTGGTTACCAGCTCTATGATGGAGTTGGGTTCTGTTACTCTTTTTTTTTGGTTTTTGATGCTGAAAAAGGGTATTGGGTGAGGGTGTTTTGACCCCTATGTTGTACTGGTTGTCTGCTGGTTGTATGCACTTCTCATGCTTTCTATGTCCTTTCAGGTCAGCCCCCTTGTCTTGGCTACTTTTTCTAATAAAAAACAAGAAGACTAAAATTACTAACTTCTCTCGACCTAATGATGAAGTGTGTTCTACATGAAAGGACACATATCCTGCAGATAAGTAAGACAAAGGAATATCATCATCATTCCTATAAATGGTAAATTCTCCAACAATTGGAAAGGAGCAGCGATTATTAAATTTTTGGGTGTCAAATGATGAAGACAAAGATCCCTTCGGTAAAGGCAGAGCTATTTCAAAGTTGTTGAAAATGCCTTGCATACCAATGAGTATTTTTTGAAAATCTTGTAACAACTTGACTTTTGGTTTGATTGTATTTTGTCTTTTGTGATGCGTCATCCTTTGTCGTAACCTAGCAATCTGAATCTTGTTGCATCCTTATTTATAACAAGATTCAAAGATTGCTAGAGGTATAAATAGTAAGAGAAAGTATTGTAAAGGGGGTCAATCATTCTTTGATCAATCAAGACAGAATTCAAATTCTAGTCTGGACTTTTGTTTTTGAGTTAGGGTATTCTGAGAAGGTATTGAATGTATAGAAGCTATCTTGAAAATTGAAAATTCATATGCAATCCCTTCTTGATCTTTTATTGTCTTCATGTGCATGTTTGAATTCTTATGAGATTGGTTTGCAAGGAATTTTGTATTCATAAATTTGTAAGGCAAATTTTGGAATCTATTTTTAGGTTATTTCTAAGGAAAATATGATTCCTAAGGGAAATTTTTAGGGATTTAAATGATTGTATGAGAATTTGATGAGTTGAGGACTAAGATGTAGAAATAAAGCTCTAAGGCATCTTGTTCTTTCTTGCATTTCAATTAATTTTACTAGTCTGAAATTTTTGAAATGCATTTATATTGACTTTGTACCCAAGGATTCAACACTGGTCAGGGTTAGGGTTGCTTGTTAACGTTTTAAATTCATAAATATTACTTGAAATTTTTTAATGTATGAATATTGAATATCTGTGTTTAAGACAATTATCCAATGTAAGATTTGTTGAGAAATAGTAAATCAATTGAGGTACATCTTCCTGAGTTTGTGGAGGTAAAAGTGAAGGAGGATTTGATCCTTGTTAATTGGTCTTTTACTTGATAGAATCAAGATTTGGGTTGTTTAGAGTTAAGTATTTATTGTTGTATTTTATTTTGAAAGAAAAAGTACCAAAAAAGGGACAAGACCATATTTGATTAAGTGTCATGTAGAGGTGACAAATATAATCAACCAAATAAATCATAGACTCTATTCTTCACATTAAATGCAATAGTATCTTCAATCATTTCTATCAAATAGAATGCCCATACAAATGCAACAAAAAAAATAATAGTTAGATAAAATAATCGATAATCCTCATATAATAATATCATACCTATATGAGCGATGCATAATATTCATCAAAACATGGTTGAAAATATTTTTGGTATAAAAGACTGCTAGTATAGATATGAGTGGGAAAATAGCGTCATTTCTTATCTAAATGGATTCCTTTGGCTTGAAAATGCACCAAATATAAATAAACTTTCTCTGGATATTAATGATGAATTTGAGAGAACACAAACATTTTTTAACATGTACATAAGTGCTCAGAATCCTCGTGATGCATTGGGAAAGAATAATACAATGTTTTTATCTTTGTTAGATAATCCATACTTCATATCCACAGATAATGTCATCACTTCAAATCCTAACCATGATTATGTGGAGATAGTTAATCATGTCTAGAGGCAGACAAAATGTATGTACGAAACATGCTTGCAAAAGAAGGGAATATAAAAGAGTGTCAATACAAAAATCCATGAAAAGAATAAAAATATCTCTACCTTAGCATGTTATGATGCTACTAAGAAAAAATATGAACCTACAAGGAATGGTGGTGTGATAAACATACATAACCCATAAATATTGCTTAATATGGAGAGCGAACATATTTGCAAGCACGTTATCTCATTCTAAAATGCATGCCAAGCATGCATCAAAACAGGAGAGGACATCTAAAGTTGAGAAAGTAGTTCATCTAGCATTTTTAACTAATAAGAAATTTATTACAAAATTTTTGTCAAGCGTTATATTTAAGTGTAAAAGAAACATCTCATGTGCTTTAAAAATTGCCCCTTGTTATTTAGAGTTGACCATGCACATCTTTTAATTTTGGACAAAATGAATTCCACTAAATAAAAAGATCAATATATGATAGAAAAATTCAAGCTATCTGCTCGTACACCTGCATGAAAGGACCTTTGAAGTTTGACACAAGAACATTACTAGAATTTAAAATTTCTTCCTCCTATTCTACAGTTCGTAAACAATGTAAATGGAAAGAGAGGAGTGTATAAGTCGGTTTTAATGTAAACTAAAGTTCTACAACATCCTAAAGGAGGGATTAAAATAATTTTAAATATTTTAATGGAGTAGACTACTTTTATACAAACATTTTCTCCATATAGAAGTTGATATAGGGGTTAAGAGGAATTCTATAATTGGACCCTGGAAGCAAATGAATGCAACTAAATATGATGTATGACACATCAATTGCACTACCCAATAGGAATAAAGCTTCGAAGAATAATAAGAAAATGATAATGATATGATAACTAGAAACATAATAGAGATGAATGAATGGTAGTTATTTTGTAGAGGGGGCCTTCAAACAAGATTATTCTAAATTAGCTTGAGATGATTGGAAAGTGTGACTTTGACAACAACAACAAATGTGATCAAATTGTAGTACTTAAATATTTATATTAAATTGTGTCACAATTCATAAACATAAAATAACTCGTAGTCAAGATGAAAACATGTTATCTTGCTTTGACATTCCGAAGTGTACATTGTCACCAAAGAATAAAAGTAACACTTATGATAATTACAAACTATATTGAATGTCCCTCTTTTCAAACATTACACATGATTATTAAAGGAATAGTAGCTACAAGTAAAATATACTTGATCACTTGCCTAAAACATGCACTCAAAAGTAAGACACCGCAATAATAAACTAATTGCTCACACTAGCTCTTACGAGTGTTGTTGCCTTCAAGATAAATATATCAATTATATATTTAATGCTCAAGATTCCTATTAAGGAATTGAAACCATTGGAAGGGCAAGCATTGACAACATTCCAAGTAGAGTTATAGGGCACAAGATATATCCTCATTAATGAAATGAGTATCTTTGATGAAATGAGTTTCATAGTTCCAAAGCTACAACTAAATATAGACAATAGATTACATAAGGAATTTCCCCATGGGAAATATCTATGCTTTTGTGAAGTCCTTGCTATACTTATTGGCGACCTCACACAACTACCTATGATATGGACAAACCTATCTGCCCATAACATTCAAGTGGAAAAGCATTATGGGACCAATTGATGACTTCCATCACGTTATAGACAATGTTTTGATTGCAAGGTGAATCTATAGAGCAAGCACAATTTTGTCAAATATCATAAAACATATGGAATGCAAAAGTAAGGCAAGAATATTGGCAGGTCTTTATAGAATGCATAGACAAATAAGTTACCCTGAGTGAAAAGGAAAAACTGGCAACTCAATGCACATGTTTGTCACTAATAATTTAGTCAATTTATATAATCAAAGAATACCACAAATGTTGAACTGTCCAATTGCATTAAGCATTGCAATAGAAAATGTAACAAGTGATAAATAGATTGAAAAACAAGTACTACTATGCAAAGGTCAATCCATCATGCTTACGACCAATATATGGATGCAAGCAAGCCTTGTTAATAGAGCCCTTGGTGAAGTAATTGAAATTGTATATAGCCTTGGTTCCAAACCATCTAATGCCCCACTTTATGTTGTAGCAAGGATTGATAATTACAATGGGACACCATGTAACCAACATGACCCTAAAAGTATACTAACAATTCATATATCTCTAGGTTGTAGGAGGAAAATACCCATTACAATGGCATGGACTATAGCCATACAAAATTCCTAGGGCCTAACACTAGAAAAAGGAAATGATAGATATTGGCAAAATGGAGAGGCAAGGGCTAACATTAATAACCATATCTAGAGTCAAGTTGTTGAATGGTCTTCACATTCAACCAATATTCTCTTATGGAAGTTTCTCCTAAATGTAAAACCATCCATATACAATTATAATGAATAAATAGGAAGCTCGAATACACCAAATCTCCCTTAAATAAATCAAGGTATGTAACTATCAACGATATCTTCTTTATATTTCTCTTCCTCATTTACCACACATCAATTTCACTTTCAAAAACTTCCCTAAAAAATATTAAATTTTAAAAAAAGATTAATAGAAATAAAACTATCAATGTAGTGGATTCTCTTTAAGTTTGCTACTATTTTTAATAGGACAATCTCATGCAATATATAGAAACTAAGGAAGCACATCAACAACCCATAAGAGATATCATTGAAATCCATGAAGTTCAACCATTAAGACATGTTTTTGATATGCATGTTTTTCTTGGAAGGACAATCTCATGGGATGTACAAAGAGTGAGAAATCACGACAACAACCCAAAAGAGATATTATTGAAATTCATGAAACTCTACCGCTAAGACAACTAGCTCTTCACAAAAGTGAATAGATACTTTTCTTTTTAACATTTTTTTGGTTTATTTATTGTTAGTCTCCCTATGTGTCACACAAAGAATATCTTACTATTAGCATAACCATTACACCTTATTGAAATGCAAGTATTTTATTTCGATTATAACTTACTTTAGAGAGAGAGAGAGAGAGAGAGAGATTTTAAAATATTTTTTAATAAAATAATATATTTGAGTATTTATTTTTAATTAAATAAAGTAAGATAATAAGGAATATATTAGGTATAGCCTAAAGCACAAACTGATTGGAAAGAAATATCATTGAAGCAGGTAGAAAAACTAAACATAACACCTTTATTTTTTAAAGAAAACCACTCACCGTGGGGTTTAACATATGCTTTCACATTTCCCAAAAGTGGTCAATCGACTGTCCTAAAAATGATAGTGATTTCAATTGTTGAAGAGGCTTTTTCACTGAGCCAACGTCAAATCAATTGGAATTATTACAAGTATTCTACTTAGTTTCTTCTCAAAATAACTTTCACTTTGATGCAAATCAAACTCATCTATTTCTCTACTCTTTCCACATTCACTTTGAACGTAATCAAAACCATTATCATTGCGAAAAGAAAAAACAACGGGATGGCTTCGTCAAGGGAAATGCTTTGAGCATCTATCTCTTACGTACAGCGCTTGTTTTACTTTTAAATTGTGTCTGGCTTTTTAAAGTGGTTTTAAATAGTCTACAATTTTGATGCAACGCAAATCATTAATCATCAGCAGTGTTTACCATTAGCAAATTTTGGGGCATCTATCCTTTGCGTACAACATCGTTAGCAGATTTTTTCAGTTTCCTCCGCTATAATAGTACTCGTCAATTTTATTCGTTGGGATGTGTGGCTTCATTGTCCCTTAGGCTCTCTATTCGACGAAAGACAATTCTTTGAGGTTGCTTGTTAAAGATTAATTGAAAAGCAAAGATTTCTTTTTGGAAGATTTGATAGAGTGATTTGCTTCATCGAATGTTGTGTCAAACACTTGCTTCGCTTTAAAAATGCTCCTAACTTTGTATGTTCTTAAATAGTATAACAATTTTGATGGAACGCTCATTCAAGTTAGGAATGGAATCATATGCATATGTTTCGTTTAGTGTATGTAGGTAGAGGTCAATTTGTCTTTTCTGTTGTAACAACATTTGCATTTGTGTTTTAAAGAATTTGAGATTATGGACTATGGCCTGAAAGACTTGTTGATATTATTAGGAATTCTTCTGTTCATTATATTAATGCTATGGGACATAAGCATGTCCTGGTGTAGGGGGGCGTTTTGGGTTCCAGGAGAAGCTCTTGTTCTCACTGGCCTAACAATCCAGATTCTTGGGTACATAGAGTCCCAAAATATCAATAGTTCTGGAAAAAATGGGGATGTACAATCATTGGTTGAAAGCCAACTTTCAATTGACTGTGCTAGAGTAACAATGTGCGTGTTCGTGGGCTTTTTGCTTCCACGGATGGCCTCTGTGTCCACTGGGACAAGGTGGAGCAATATTTTGGCTTTATTGATAAGCATTTCCACTCATATTTCTACAGAAGTTTACGTCATTCATAATGCTAAAGATGTCAGGTCACTGAAGGAAGAAAGAGTGTCGTGGTTCATTGGATCAGGTGGGGTTCTCTTATTATCCATTATAGGTTTGGTGGTGCTTCTTGGCTACGTTGTTATTGCTGGCAAATTCATCTCTGAAAATCTCAGTCGCAGGATTCCACATCCTCTGGAGGAAGACAAATCAGGAGATGTGGGCGATGCACAGAGGAGATTTGAATATAAGATACTCCGGACATGGGTGGTAACTAGAGTTTGCCAACCGGAATATGTGATAGCGAGGTCAATGTTCAGCGCAGCAACGGGAGGCATTGTGACATGTTGTGTTGCACTTTTTGTTGTGAAAGTCATTCTGTTGAGATCTCTTGTAAAGAGAGTGCCACTATTTTCTCTTCAATGTGTCTTTATCCTCATTGGATGGACCTTCATCTTCTACAGATGGTGGACATCCGTAATCTATTTTGTGAAAGTTAAGGAGTCCTGGTATAACTCTAGACATGTCTTTCTCGCAGGTGTTTCTCGCTACTTTCAGCTGCAAGAAATAATATTTGGTTTTACAGTGTATGATCTCATGGGCGTGAAGAACTCTGCAGTTTTCCTTAAATTGAGGAAATCCAAGTGTTATCGTAAAATAAATGTATGCTTGAAATCATTAGGTATTGTTATAAAGGTGCTCATCTCAGGATTCCTTGTTGCTCCCTGGCTTGCATTCTACTTTACAACTGCTGCTGTCACCATTTTCATGAGCATGTTTTTTTGGGTATTAATGGCTTTGCTTTGCCGCAACAAATGTATGCTTTTTCTCTGCAAAGTTCAGTGGAATAGGTCGTCCAGTGTTGAATCAGCTGAAGAGTTGAAGACATATAAACCAGTTTTGAAGTCTGTAGTCATTTACGGAGAAGATCCAGAAAGTTTGTTGATTGCAAACAGATCCACTTTTAAAAATATAAAGAGAAGCATGGAAAGAGCTTTTGATACAGGCAAAGGCTGCGAGGCATTGATTAAGCTAATGAGAAGCCATTCTTCAGAAGATAATTTTGTAAATCAAATGCCACATTTACATGAAATGTTAAAATATTTCCCAGGTGTGAATGAACGGCCGTGGCGGATGACGGCTCTATCTGTGGTAAAGATGATAATGGAAGTGGGTTACTCAGTTTCTCTGGATGATAAGCAGAGTAATAATATTGTGCAGGAAGCTGTGCTTGCTTACAAACAAGCACGAGATCTCCTGGATTTTGCGGACTGTCCTGAGAACGTCCATGTAAATGCCGAATCATTCAGCACGTCGAACATGGAAGCTTTTCTGCTGAGATACAAAGCCGAGAGAGACTTCAGGGCTCTGAAAAAAATGTACAGGCATTGGAAATTGAGACGGGTGGTCAAACATGACGACGACTCTGTTGTTGAAGCACTTGATAATTGCACGCCGATGCTCTTTGAATGCTCAGCTTGCGTCAAGAACCTCTTTAAACGATCGCTCTACAGCAGGAAGCTGGTTAAGAATACCGATAATCCTTTTGAATCCATATATTCTGCTACTTCCGAGCATTTTGAAAGGCTCAAGAGTAAGGTAAAGTTGGGGTTTGCTTGTTGGGAGGATGTAGCATCAACTTATTCCCTCTGACAGGTGGCTCGATTTATCAAGGAAAAAGAAATAGATGAAAAGAAAATAAAGGATCCTCAACAGTTGCTTGATCATCTACACATTCACCTGGCGAATGTGGTGTTTCACTCCTTGTCAGGTTTGCCGGAAAAAGTGGTAGAAAGCTGCAACAAATGGGCTGCCAGTTTTGAAGAAGAAAAGATTTCGAAAGCAATTGACATAGCAGGGAAAGCATGGGCTGTGAGGGAGGAAGCCAAATTACCAGAAAAAGAATCAAAGGCAGGTGCTTCGAATACCGTGCATTCATCTCGTGGAGAAATAGAATCAAAGGTATGAATTCTAGGTGATCTGGATTCAGATTTTCCTATTATCTATAAATGGCACTTGTTTGCTCTTAAATTTGACGGCCGAGGATGCCACAAGTATTTGTCCTTCTATCAAAGGCTATAAAGTACTCTACAAGGTTTGAACATGTTTAATGGTATTGCTTTCAGTTGATTGAATGTTATATTTGCAAATATTAATTAATAGTATTAAACTTCTCAGCTGCTATCATTAAGTTCATATGTAAGATGCTGCAATGCAATACATCTTGTAATTCGACGCAACATATGTACTTAGATGTAATTGTTTTCATGCAAGAATAATTTAATAATTTCGTATTCAGTTGATTTATCTCCCATTGGATGTAGGCATAATGCAACTCAAAAGGAAACTACTGTCGCCACATTCCTACTTTTTTATTTGCCAGACTATTAGTCCTTAAATAAGATGCTTCTCTAAAGAGCTTCTTCTCGTGAGAATTCATGGATAAGTAATATATTATACATATTAAATAAGGCTGTATAAGTAGTTCTTAATTCAAAATAAGTTTATTCTTAATTTTTGTAATATGATCTATGATATCATTATAGATATCTTAAATACATTTATCTAAGAAAAGTGAGAGATTAATTGAAAATATTTATTTTATCTAATTTTTTATTCTAATTCTTAAATTTTGATTATTATATCTATTTTTTAATATTTAAATTTTAAACTTTTTATCACTATTAAATAAACATTAAAAAAATAAAAAGTTATAATATATTTATAATTGAATAACATATTCTCTACTATATACATTGTGATTATGAAAGGGTAAATTAATATTTTAAAAATATTTTTATTTTATTTTATATTTATACATCTATGAAAAAATTATAATTTCCATAGCCGTATATTCTTATATTATGTGGTGTTTATTTTGAAAATGTTACCATTAAAATGCTAATTACACTCTACCTTATGTTATCATTGTAGTATTCCTCCAACATTAATATTGTATATTCTTATTAAATGTATATAATTTAGAATGCTATTTAAAAAATACATTATTAAAATAAATATAATCTAAAATATATTTTCAATCATTTGTAAAAAAATTTATAATTATCTATTTAATGTTTTTTATATTTAAAATATAATGAAAATTTAAATATTGAATTTTTTTAATTATGGTTATAAAGATTATCATATTTGTTTGCACGCAAGCTTAATAAAAATTGTGTTTATATTTCTTATTTCTTTCTTTATAAATTAATTATTATTTTTAAATAATATGTTTACTTTTTCAAATATTAGAATAGAAAATGATAATTATTATAACGAATATATTATATGTTATAAAATATTATCAATTTTTTTTTTCCATTTATTACATAATTTGGGGTGAGTTTTCATTATTCAAGGTATTTCACATTTATTTTTACTTTTAATTGACACAAATGACTTAGCATAATAGCATGTGAACAAATGATACATTATTTTCTAATCAATTTTTATTATGTTTTTATTTTATTTTATTGCTGACCTTGCATTCATTTATCTTAAAATATGTAATTCTCTTTCATATTATCATATGATCACAGAATTCAAATTTTAGCTAGCTGTTATATATTCCTTTCTTATCCAAAACTACGTAAACGCACATTTTGTATTATTACTACTATGTACTTATTTTAAAAGTTATTCAATTATATTTATTAATTTTTTCTATAATTATGTGCATCAAATGATCAATAAAATTGTGAATATTTGTATGAAAAATTTGTCTTTCAAGAATTTCATTTTGAAAAAAAAACTATAAAATATGACATAAACATTTAAAATACTACCTAAATAATTTAAATTTATCTCTAATTAATGTGTAATAATTTGAGAACCCATGAAAAGAATAAAAGAATTCTCCACTCACTTTTGAAGAACTATATTTACCAACAAGTGAAAGACTAATGAAAAGTATTTGGACATTCTTGACTCTTGACTACTCTGCGCCACTAAAGTTAGTTGAGGATAATGAATGAGAAAATAAAATGCATTTTTCATATGTCTTCCTTTGAGGATGAGAATAATGATAAATTTAAGGGATGCAAATAGTTTCATAACAATTTATTGACAAGGGTCACAGACATCATGTTCTTGTCTTTAGGTTCTGTAGTTTATTGGTAATAGATGTATAGGTAAATGTGAATGAGAAGTAGGGGAGGAGCAATGGTTTGGTGAGGAGTAGCAAGAGTGGGGAGGAGCAATTGTGTGGTGAGGAGTAGCAAGCATCTAATGTTTTTTTTGTTTGGGAATGGAAGCACCACATTTCTATTAGTTTACTCAATTTACAGTACACGCCATGTGAAATGCAAAGTTAAACTATCAAAGTTCATACAAAATAAAATATATGTACTAAATCTATACTTCTCTTCTATGCAGTATTTTTTATATTTGTTGTTCAACTGACTTTCTGTTTCCAACTGTGGTATACCAACTCTACTCGATCGAGTACAAGAATGTTTATTAATACATGTATTGTTTGTAAGATACAATTCTATCTAGCTTACAATATTTGGCACAGATTACATAAAATACACATTCAATAGAATTCTAAATGTCCAAGTCTATTTTACCAATCATGTACAAGAATATCAAATATTAACTTTATTGTAAAATGATATTAATGCATCTATTCAATACAACAAATATATATAATAATACAATCTGTAACAATAGCATACATTGATAAATAGGATTTAGGAAGCATCACATTACTAAAGTGTGTTGTACAAAACATATTTAAATATGAAACAAAAAGAAGAAAAAAAAATTCCACTTCATATTCAAATATTATGTTTCTACTTATTTGAAATACAATTAGCCATTAATGAGAACAAAAAATATAACAATATCCAAATAACATAAAAAAGAAAGGCCAAACCATTGCACATTCAAGTGGGATTGCTAGTAATAAAAAGTGCCACGCTAGTGACAAAGTATTTGCCTAATAATTAATTATGGTCATAATATTAAATATAATTTAATAAAATCCAATAATTAATTATAACGATAATGTTAAATATAATTTAATAAAGTATAATAGATTTTATTAAAAGATAATAATTTATAATAGTAAATATAATTTAATAAAATATAATAGATTTTATTACAAGATAATAGTTTAATAATAATAGAATTTTGAAACTATAAAATAATTATAGTAAATTTACTAAGGACAATTATTTAATATAAAATTTGTATAATAGATAATAATATATTTTGATATATTGAATGAGGTGATAATAATTTAATTCGATTATTTTATATAATTAAAATATATTTGATTTAAAATAAAATATTTGATATATATTATTAGTGTTTACAATATAATCAAATATATATTTATTAAATTAAGAAGGAAAACTAAAAAATATTAATCTAGAATTGGTATTTTGCATCCTATAAATCTGCCTTGAAAATTATAATGGACATAGTGCAATAAGATCGGAAACCTATTAGCCAATCAGCTTCAAGAAAAGTAGTTTTTATGTTTTCTTAACTTAAAAAATGATCATGTATACGTTAGAAAAAACTAAAAAGAAATTGAAAAATAAAAATAATTAATTGTTATTTGTTGAAAGAAGATTTTTTACCGCCGCCAATACTATGTTAAGCACGGGAGAAGTGAAAATGCTCGAAGCGGAATTGCTCAGGGTGGGATTCGAACTCGGGGTCGCCTCTGTAGTTGGAGTTCCAGAACCGTTTGTAGAAGGGGAAGCAGAAGGGACTCCTGAACCTGTCGGAGAAGGGGAAGTTGTAGGAGCCCCTGAACCTGCACACACAACAATAAGCAGTCAAAAATCAATAATCGAACATTGTACACCCTCTGAATTTGCATCTAAATAGAAAGTAAACATGCAATTTTTTACCCTGGCATTGACTGACAGGCGGCGTGGAGACTTTGCATGCAGCAGGTAGAGCGAGAGCTCGTGTCTGATTAATGGCAATCCCCAGCGAATTATTACCAGTCAGCAGCTGGCACAAACGTGGAGCGTTATTTGTGACAACAGAAGAAAGGGGGCTGATTTCCCGAGATGTAATTGAGACACGGTGATAAGCTCACAAGGGCGGTGGTACAGCTTGACTGCGCCATCACCCCTTGCTTTCCCATAGCATCCATTAGGGCCACCACCCTTAATATTACAACAATTAGTGGCGTCGCTGATGTCTGTGTTAGTCTTGATCCTGCCATCGAAACAATCAGAGGCCTCACAAATTGGTGTAACCAAGCGGAGTGTTATGTGTGTTCTGCAATCGAATAGAAAGGATGGGAATGTTTATAGGCAAAATTGAAGGCCCACAATATAGATGAGTCGGCACAGGAAAGATAGTTAGTTACCAAACCAAGATTGTTGCGGAATGCCTCTGGGAAAATAGGTTATTTTTTAAGCTTTACAAATATTTTGACTACAACAATGTTCTCTTCTAACGGTTTGCAATAAACAACATAGGAGTTAGTGCTCTGATAATCAATGACAACAATTAGTTTCATTTTTAATAGTGCGAAGCAGATATATGGGTAGCCAACAACTCTGCTTTGCCACCATATAACAAACGAAACTATATTTTAAATTCCTGGACGTTTTGGTTTCGATGTCAGCGCGAGTTGGGTTCTTTTAGGGAAAATTGTTCATTCTTGTTCATAATCTTATGTATAATTTCTATTAATCTATAGATAATTTAATATATTTGGTTGGTTATAAATTATTACAATTATTTCATAGAGTTATGTTCTATTATGGCTGATATCTATTTGGATTGTTCTATTGTTCATATGGTTCTTTCTTTTTTAATGATTAAATTTAACTTTAATATTTAGTTGAATTTAAAATTTTGGTTTACAATAGTCTACTATTTTCTTACTGTGTGAATCTATTAACCTTTTGTGCCATTTTGTTTAGTGTGCTAGTATTTAAAGACATTAAATTGGAGATTTTCTTTCATTGATTTTGTGATTTTTGAACATTTTCAGGTTACCTTTGAGTTGAAAAAAGTCTTTCTTTGATAAGTGATGACAAAATAATATGATTGTCAATATAGTTAGACATATCTTCTAATGATAGCTTTTATTAGGATATTGAATTTCAATGTTTTACAATAACATTATTTTGGATTGCATCTTTATCTATTCAATTATGTGTGAAAAAAAATTAAAAAAATCAAATATGAACTAAACCAAATTACTTACTCAAAATGTATTAAAAAAACTTCTCGACAAACTTAGTAGATGTGTCTTATAAATTAACAATTTTTATTTTAACTTACTATTTTCACAATAATTTTTTCCTTGGATGTACATTTTTAGTATATTGACCATGGTTACACCTATTTGTAGTACTATTTATGTTAACTCTTATACAACCTCTGTCTTCAGCTCTATAACTACTGTCGTCTTTCTTATAATGACAATCTCTGTTCAATTAAAAGCACTGAAAATAGACCATTGCCCTGAGAAGTGAGCAACATGCGTGTAAGCTTATATGCTAAGAGCAAATGTGTGGAAGCTCAACATAATTAATGGTGTGGAATTTCTAAAATATTACCGTCCTTGGAACACTCCATTAACATGAAATCGCTGACTTCTAATTAAAAATAGAAAACGAGTTATCTACGGACCCAGACTTGAACTCAAACACTATTTATTGTGGATAAATTAAAAGTATATACAGCAGATCGAAGACTTCTTATTTAAAATAGAAAACGATTAATATACGAAACCCGACTTGAACTCGAACACTATAAAAGAATGTCAGAAATAGTTCAAAGGCAACTCACGCTTTCCCACGTATTTACATATTTAAAATATAGCTTTGATTTGGCCTTTATTTAATTGTAGAGTAGAGAGGTGTTGGCTACCAAACAAGCCGATACTCCACATTAAGATGACATATCTACCGTTAATATGGGCGACTTTAGAGCTACCTCAGTCCATCTTATAATTTGTTTAAAAAAGACATAATGGTGGAACCCCAAATCCTGAAAGACACCAACGATTTATTCACAAGCGTTGCACAGCAAGGATGGTTGGGTGAACGGCAAAACTTTTCGCTTTCAACACTTGCCCCTTTATTTCCATATAAAATCCCCCTGCCCCCACAGTTTCTACATCTCAAAACACTAGTCTTATACAAAGGCTATTGCGGCGTCTGAGACTATAAAGCAAAAGAAGACTTAATTTCAGTTTAAGAACAATGGCACGATTAAGAGTAACACAAGGAAAAACAGTATCTTCGATTGCCGTAATTTTGAGCGTAGTTACGCTCATGGCTGTTGTGGGAAGGCAAGGGGTTAACGCACAGTCAAATTGTAACAATGTCCTTGTGAGCTTATATCCTTGTCTGAATTACATAACGGGAAATGAGACGACCCCTTCTCAGGGATGCTGCAGTGCTCTTTCTACCGTCGTAAAGAATAACGCTCCATGTTTGTGCCAGCTGCTGACTGGTAATAATTCGCTGGGAATTCCCATTAATCAGACTCGAGCTCTCGCCCTGCCCGGCCTATGCAATGTCTCAACGCCGCCTGTCAGCCGATGCCAGGGTAATTTTTTATTGCTTAGTGTTAGTGAAATCAAATTTGAAATACTAATTAACAGGGTGTGCATAAATTATTACTGATCTTCAACTGTTGTTTTCAGTTTCAGGGGCTCCGACTACTCCCCCTTCGAACGGTTCAGGGACTCCAAACGGACAGGCCACCCCGGGATCGAGTCCCAGTGCGAACAGTTCGCCTTCGGGCAGTTTGATGTCGTCCGTCGTCAACTTCTTAATGGGAATGGTAGTAGATGCAATTATGGTTTGAAGATATTTATTTTCAGGGCATTCAATCATTGCTAGCGTTAGTTTCAGATTTGATGTAATGCATACTTTTTGCATAGAATGTGTTTTTCACCCATTAGGATTCTCGTTCGGATTGACATTTTCAATGTTTAATTTTGTAATGATCTGTGTTGTAGTCGTTCATAATTCAAGATGTTTTACAGTGATAATAATATTATGGAGAACTTGTTGTTAATGGTTGGGATCTGAGAAGCAACTTGTCATTATCTATGACTTACAAAGTTAAGCTGCCACTTTCGTGTGGCAATTGTAGACTGTGAAAAATGATGTGTGGCTACTGAAAGCTCTTTGCGAAAAGGAATTTAAGGCTTGTCTACGCACCTCGTCAGTAACTACAAGTTTTGAGTAGTTTGATTCACTCCCTTGCATAGATCACAAAAATAAACACCCCTAAAAACAATTAGCAAGAGCTCCTTATTTATATTCATGAGATAACCCATCTTCAAGCCCATTTTTTCTTCCTATTTATAGGAAATTTATTACCTATATTTAAAAAAAAAATTAAATATACCTGATCACTTTTATTTCTACGTCGTCTCACTAATTCTTCACAAAATGTGTATCCATATTTGGCCCATAATAAGATAAACAACATGCGACTATTCATCCATCAAGATAGGTAAGGACGTATCATAAATCGTAAACTAGATCAAAAAATAACTTATTTTAAGTCTCCAAATATCACGTCCACTCATATGCCTTGTTTTCACTGTAAAATGTACTCGCATGACTTCACCAAGGTGTAACTTTCTCCAGAAGCAACCCATAATCTTGTGATCATTACAGAAGCTATAATACATCCGATATATCATATATCTAAGATCGCATGCCATCATGATTAGTATCATGTGCTTGCCAACCAAAACATATCAATCATACACTATGAAATGACTTTATACTTAGGCATTTTTCACTTAACTGATAACCCAAAACATATCTCCATTCCAAGCGACATTACCAGAGGAGTGTGTTACCATTAGTGACAGCATAATACTATACACTTGCCAACAATCTCCCCCATTGGCATTGATGGCAACACTTAGTGGAAAATGACTAAGTGTACAATGTCAAACAAGAAATGCACTCCCGCTTTAAGTACATACTTCTTTCTATACATATCTATACATATCATATTTCACCTTATCGCTGCCCCTTTGACATCAATCAAAAAAGGTATTGTGGAAAAGAAATAACTATGTATAAAGAAAAATTGTACAACTCTCATCATGCAGTCAGGCCATGCAAAGTATTTCTTGGAAGTTTATCTCCAAAGTTTGCAGATCTGTTTCCCATGTCTTCTTGAGTGTCTTAGCTACTTGGATCAACACACTCAATGCATATGATGAAATCTCTGCATTTTTTAGATATGTGGGAGCAAGTCAAAAATGGGACTTCTCGGCTAACTCCAAATCTTCTAGGTCTTTTTCCAAGATAGAGAGTTTAGGAGTGATTAGAATCCTCAACTCAAAGAATCTCTTATGTTCTCTCCCTTTCTCTGCCTCTAGCGCACTGATTTTATCTACAATCCTTGTAACTTCCCTATCAAAATATGTGATCATCTGTGAAGGTGATTATTATTCCTTCGCCATCTTATTTAGTAACTCTTCATCTTATTAATTCTTGGTGGTATGTCTTTGTATCAAATTCGACTCTTTATGAATTGAATACAAATTAAAGATTTGTCTAAATTTGTCTCTCTGAGGTTTCATAATTTTTTTTGTTTTCTTTTGTTGCTTTTCAAGGAAATAATTAAAATGTTGAGATCATTTACTGTAACAGCTTGTACTTTGTTATTAATTTGATAATATTCATCCATAGAAAAAGGAAGTTATACATAAGGCATAATCTCCATGAATTGTGTGATTAAGGAATTAATGGACTGTACTATAAGATATTTCATGCTTTGATTTGACTTTGTAACCCAAGTGGATTAGGCACTGGTCATAGGTGATTCATGAAAAGTATGGTGAAACAAATTAAAAATATCAAACTGTCATGTACTTTGTTTGTCAGATAAATTATTGTAGTTTATCTATTATATCCATGTGGTCATCTACTGAGGAAATTGTATAAGAGTTATTTGAAAGAGTAGATGAAGTAAAGGTACACTCGCCTGAGTTTCATGGAGTTTAAAGTGTAGAAGGTCAATTGACCTTTGTATTATTGAGATTTTCTTGTCCACGTTTGTGGATGAAGTAGCCATTGATTTCATTATGGTCCTTGAAAGTCATAACAGAAGTCAGTGATCTTTTAGAATTGATTATAGCAAGAAAAAACACCAATAGGTCCAATATGCATAGGATAGCTCTTTGTCAACTGGATACTCAGTGAATCCTATCTCCATCAACCAATATCATAAAAACTTGCGATAATAGGATTAGATATACCATGATGTGTTCTCTTAATTTCCAGCTTCATAGCATCTAATACTTTAAACTATGTCCATACTATCTCGATCTTTGAACCTGTATCCTTAATTATTCTCCATACTTAGCTATTTTCATCATCATAACTTTCAGTAGGCAAAGTATATTACAAGTGACCAAGAATAAAGTATATAGTTGCCATCAATTAAAACATACCTTCTTTCCAACAAGAAAAACAAAGGAGGACTAAAATAGTTTGTATGTTCATCTGTTTGAATTGATTTCATATTTGGTTGTTCATGCATTCTTTTCTCTTTCTTCCTCTTTTGATATTAGGGATATATACTAACTGTTATTAACATATATTTTGTGATTAGATTTGATTTACAATTAGAGGTTTCCAGATCTAAATATTACCCCTCATTACAAGCAGATTCTTGAAGATCTTCACTTCTTCTTTTATGGAAGCTACAATATTTTTGTCATCCCATCTTTAGTGCATTATAATATTGTTATTCAAGTTTTCTCATAGTTTCTTGGACTTTCTTCCTTTGATATACTATCTTTTGATTCAAACACGTGGATAGTTGAGAAATTTTCCATGGCACGCATCTTGAGGACTTTTGTCTCAAATTCTTTCATAGAGTTTATTCTACCTTGGCTATTAGATTTATTTCTTCCTATAAGGAGGATCATAGTTTTCCACTCTTTGATCTTCATCAACAAGCACCCTTAAGCCTTCATCTTCAACATTCAAGCATCTCTTATATAGGATATATTGTCTCATCCCTTCTCTCCTATGCGAGTTATTGATTGTACTTATAAGACCGATTTAGTATTTATGGGGACATCTTGAGTCATTTATTCTTGTCACATGTACTCTTTTATATTTCTTTACTCTCTTTTCTTAGAGGTTTTATTCCCCATTGGTTTTTCCTTGTTTTCTCCATTTGTGATCTAGTTGCATTGATTTGTACATGGGTACCTAATAAGGCCTTTGTTACCGAGACCCATTCATGCTCGCATCTCTGCATCTAGATTTATCTCTTTTGCTTATCCCTAAGTTGATCTTAAGGTGAGATGTCAGAGTAATGAGGACTTTATCTAATTAATTATATAATTAGTCATATATTACTTTATTCATTTAAGATACACTTAGGTGCTTTTTTATTTTACTATATTAGTCTAATAATAGTATAATTTCTCTCATTCTTTATGGTAGTGACACAATATTAGTTCCTAAATATAAAAGTCTCATCTTTTTGAGAAATGTTTTCTTGCCTGATCTCCATTTGTCATAGTTTTTGTGCTTCCATGTGATTCATGTGCTTTTAGGTTTGAACAAATAACTCCAACAAATTTAATCGATTATAGTTGTCATTTTGATTTAATTAAAAAAGAAAATCAATTGATAAATAACAATTTACCAATTACAATAATACAAATCCAATCATTTAAAAATATAAAAAAAATTAATAAAAAAATCTAGCCACTTTAGAAAGCATAATTGATGGATTTTGTTCAAAATTAAAGATAAATTAATGTAAAAAGATGAATTGAAAAAAATAATTAGACTAAAAATATTTCTATATAGTAAATAATGTATATTTTCATGATTTTTTTGTAAGATGGAATAAACCGTGCACTATGTGAACTTATTTAGTAGTGATTTACAGTAGTAAAAATATCTTACAATTGACATCCTTTCTTATAGAATTAATGATATTACCCCTCATTACAGGTAGATTCTTGAAGATCTTCACTTCTTCTTTTATGGAAGCTACATTATTTTTGTCATCCCATCTTTAGTGCATTATGATATTGTTATTCAGGTTTTCTCATAGTTTCTTGGGTTTTCTTCCATTGATGTACTTTCTTTTGATTCAAACACGTGGATAGTTGAGAGATTTTCCATGGCACACATCTTGAGGACTTTTGTCTCATCTCCTTTCATAGAGTTTATTCTACCTTGGCTATTAGATTTTTTTCTTCGTATAAGGAGGATCATGGTTTTCCACTCTTTGATTTTCATCAACAAGCACCCTTAAGCCTTCATCTTTAGCATTCAAGCTTCTCTTATATAGGATATATTGTCTCATCATTTCTCTCCTATGCGAGTTATTGATTGTACTTATATGACCGATTTAGTATTTATGGAGACATCTTGAGTCATTTATTCTTATCACATGTACTCTTTTATATTTCTTTACTATCTTTTCTTAGAGGTGTTATTCCCCATTGGTTTTTCCTTGTTTTCACCATTTGTGATCTAGTTGCATTGATTTGTACATGTGTACCTAATAAGGCCTTTGTTACCGAGACTCATCCATGCTCGCATCTTTGCATCTAGATTTAGCTCTTTTTCTTATCCCTAAGTTAATCTTAAGGTTTGATGTCAGAGTAATGAGGACATTATCTAATTAATTATATAATTAGGTCATATATTACTTTATTCACTTAAGATACACTTAGGTGCTTTTTTATTTTACCATATTAGTCTAATAATAGTATAATTTCTCTCATTCTTTATGGCAGTGACACAATATTAGTGCATGAATATAAAAGTCTTATCTTTTTGAGAAATGTTTTCTTGCTTGATCTCCATTTGTCATAGTTGTTGTGCTTCCATGTGATTCATGTGCTTTTAGGTTTGAACAAATAACTCCAACAAATTCGATCGATTGTAGTTGTCATTTTTATTTAATTAAAAAAGAAAATCAATTGATAAATCATAATTTACCAATTACAACAATACAAATCCAATCATTTAAAAATATCAATAAATTAATAAAAAATCTAGCCACTTTAGAAAACATAATTGATTGATTTTGATCAAAATTAAAGATAAATTAATGTAAAAAGATGATTTGAAAAAAACAATTAGACAAATTATTTCTATATAATAAATAATATATATTTTCATGATGTTTTTTGTAAGATGGAACAAACTGTGCACTATGTGAACTTATTTACTAATGATTTAAAGTAGTTAAAATATCTTACAATTGACATCCTTTCTTATAGAATTAGTGAATAAAAAGGATGAATTAGAACCTAAAAATGGTGTGCACAATTTGCACAAAAATATAGTATTATAATTATTTTTCGATTGATAAACGTTTTGGTCGAAATCAAATTTATTTAAATCAACCTAATATGAAAGAACTAGTGTCAAAAGTAGAAATATAAGACATGCAATGAAAAAACTTGGTTTACAAAATAAAATGAAAGTGAAAATCTTCACTAATATCAATTATGAATTTAATTGCATCGTTCCTTTGTATTTACAATGAATGAATGACACGTTCGGCTTAATTATAAGGCAAAGGTATTTGTGGCGGAGAACGCGCGTCAAATTTGGTTTTCTCTCTTTCTTCTGTCTCTTTACAGAGAACAGCCCCACTCTATGGTCCTTATACCAATAGCACGGCAAAGAACTTCCACTCACAGGGACAGCTAGTGAACGGAAATCTTTCTTTGGATATCACTTTAAGATCAGACGATCCATATACAGACTTTATCGATAGAAGGGTCCTAATGGAAAGTGGAGTAAATACCCGAAAACAAAGATAAAGAAATATCATTGCACTAGAGTATCTAAGACTTTAATATTTAAAGAAAAGCACGCACCACGGGACTCATGTGTGTTTGCACAATTTTTCAAAAAGCGTACAATCGAATAGCCTACAAATATAAATATATTTCATTACACGAGAGCATCTAAAACTTCAATTTTTAAAGAATAGCACACACCACGGGACTAATGTTTGCTTGCACAATTTTCCAAAAGCATTCAATTGAGTGGCCTACTAATGATAGTGATTTCAATTGTTGAAGAGGCTTTCTTTCAATTGTCGAGATTTGTGTCTAATATTCTACTTCTTTTCGATTTGAATTCCCTTTCGCTTTGCAGGAGAATCAAACTAATCAACATTTTTCTCTTTACACTTTCACTTTGAAACTAATCAAAATCATCAATGTCGGGAAAAGAAAGGACAAGAAGCTGGCTTGCCCAAGGAAATGCTTTGGCCGTCATGTCTTACGTAAGACGCTTGCTTTACTTTAAAAATGCTTACAACTTTCTCAGTCCTTAAATCGTGGTGCAATGAGAATTCATCATTCAAGCTCCGGTTGAAATCATTGCACGTGTCTTGTTTAGAGTCTAGGTAGAGTTCAATTTATCTCTTGCATTACAACACTATTCGTATTTGTGCGTTTGAGTGAGTTGAGATTATGGACTACAATCTAAAAGACGTATTGATATTTTTAGGAATTGTTCTCTTCATTATGTTAATATTATGGGACATAGGTATTTCCTGGTCGAGGGGGGCATTTTGGGTTCCAGGAGAAGCTCTTGTTCTGACTGGCCTAACCATCCAGATTCTTGGGTACATCGAGACCCAAAATATCAATGGTACAAAAGTGGAACTACAAACGTTGGTTGAAAGCCAACTGTCCATTGATTGTGCAAGAGTAACAATGTGTGTATTCGTGGGATTTCTGCTGCCACGGATGGCCACTGCGTCCACTGGGACAAAGTGGAGCAATATTGTGGCTTTGCTAGCAAGCATATCTACTCATATTGCTACAGAAGTTTATGTCATTCATGATACTAAAGATGTCAGGCGTCTAAAGAAAGAGAGAGTGTCGTGGTTCATAGGATCAGGTGGTGTCCTCTTATCATCAATTATAGGTTTGGTGGTCCTTCTGGGCTGCGTAGTTATTGCTGGTAAATTCATCTCTGAAACTCTCAGTCGCACTATTGTTTATTATCTTGCTGGCAATAAATTGCAGAATGGAGACCAAAAAAATGAATTTGAATCTAAGATACTCAAGACGTGGTGGGTGACTCGAGTTTGCCAACCAGAATATGTGATAGCCAGGTCAACGTTCGGCGCAGCCACGGGAGGCATTGTGACATGCTGTGTTGTACTCTTTGCTGTGAAAGTCGTTCTGTTGAGATCTCTTGTAAAGAGAGTGCCGTTATTTTCTCTTCAATGTGTCTTCATTCTCATTGGATGGACCTTCATCTTCCGCAGATGGTTGACATCAGTATTTTATTTTCGGACCCCTAAAAAGTTCTGGTATAATTGTACATACATATTTCTTGCAGGTATTTCTCGCTGCTATCTGCTCCAAAAAATTGTATTTGGTTATACAGTATTTGATCTCATGGGCATGAACTCTGCAATCTGGCTTAAATTGAAGGAAGGTCGATGCTACCGTGAGATGAAAGTTTACTTGAAATCAATATGTATCGTTATAAAGGTTCTCATCTCACCTTTCCTTGTTATTCCCTGGTTTGTATTGTACTTCACAACTGCTGTTGTGACAATTTTTGTGAGCATGTTCTATTGGGGATTATTGGCATTGCTGTGCGGTAAAATTGTCGGCAAATTTTCCGAGAGCAATCTAACCGATGCAGAGTCCGACTTGCAAATTTATGAAAATGTTTTGGAGTCTGTAGTCATTTATGGAGAAGATCCAGATAATTTGTTGCTTGTAAACAGTCGCTCTTTTAGAAATTTAAAGAGAAGCATGGAAAGTGCTTTCGAAAAAGGCAGAGGCTGGAAAGAATTGATTGATCTAATGGGAAGCAATAATATAAATGTAAATTTTGCAGATCAGCTCAAACAGTTTGTAGATCGAAAGCCAGAGATCGAGGAAATGTTGAATCAGTTTGTAGATCAAAAGCCAGAGATCAAGGAAATGTTGAATTGTAAAGATGATAGTTGAAGTGGGTAACTCAGTTTCTCCTGATGATAAGCAGAGTAATAATATTGTGCAGGAATCTGTGCTTGCTTACAAACAGGCACGACACCTAATGGAATTTGCAGACTTTCAGGAGAACGTCGCCGTAAATGCCGAATCGTTCAGCACGTCGAATTTGGAAGCGTTTCTGCTGAGATACCAAGCCGAGAGAGATTACAAGTCTCTGAAAAGTGTGTATAGGCATTCGAAATCGAGACTAGGGATCAAAGATGAGGACGACTCTGTTGTTGAAGCGTTTGACAGATGCTCCCCAAAGCTCTTTGAATGGTCAGCTTGCATCAAGGACCCGTTTAAACAGTCGCTCTACACAAGGAACATGGCACGGAATTCCAAGGATCCTCCTTGCCAATTCATATATTCTGATACTCTCAAGCATTTTAAAAAGTTAATTAAACAAGCAACATTTGGCTACGCTTGTTGGGAGGATGTAGCACCAACATATTCTTTGTTGCAGGTGTCTCAATTTGTAATGGAACAAGAGATACAGGATCCCAAATTCTTGTTGGATACTCTACGCAATTACCTGGCGAATGTGGTGGATTGCTGCTTGTCAGGATTGCCGGAACAAATATTAGAAAGCTGCAACAAATGGGCTGCAGATTTTGAGGAGGAAAAGATTTCAAAAGCTATTGACTTAGCAGGGAAAGCATGGGCATTGAAGGAAGCCAAAGAACAGTAAACAAAGGGAAGGCGCCTTTGCTGCCGGGCAACCTTCCAGTGGAGAAAGAAAATCAGAGGTATGATTTCTAGCTGATGTGGAATCAGCTGTTCCAAGGTTTGTTTCTTGTATTTGATGTCTAATTATGTCACAATTGTTCCTCTTCCTATCTAAGACTATTCAATAATCTACACCGGATTGAACATGTTCGTTTGTTTTCGGCTGACATGAATGTGATAGTTATAAATATTTATCAATAATATTAAACTTCTCTGCTTCTTCCAATAAGTCGAGAAATAGTATAGGCCTTACCTTTGACGTAGCAGAGGTATGTACATGTAATTATTTTCGTTCTAAGAGTTATTTTATTATTTCATATTCAACTTGAACATGCTCCCACTAGATATGCAAGAAATGCAGTAAGCTGGAACTACAGCTCAGAATATTTCTTCTCTTTATTTACAATAATGTCACTACTAATAGTCTTGTGTAGTGTAATTACAAATTATGTAATTGTTATTATTGTGCCCAACATTTTCTAGATCATCTCCTCGGTCATGGCTCTCCCATATTTGTCTTCTAGAAGTTAAGAGTCATGTTATGTTATGCGTAGTTGCAATTTAATTTTTGTAGTATGTATTTATTCAATTAAAAATTATTATATATTATAAGTATTTTTAGTCTAATTTTGTATTATTCAATTACAAATAATATCGTTTAGGCTGATGTATAATTCTGTTTTTAATTATCAATATTTTTTTTTAAATTATATGATATATATCTTTTATCATTTTATTAGTAAAATAAATTGTTATTTTTAAAATAAATAAAATTGTTAAAAAATTAAAATACTTTTACTTTTATTTATTTATTATAACTTTATGATTTAAAAAATTGTATTTAAAATATAAAATTATTTTAATAATATATTTATTAAAAATTCATTGTAGTTTTATAATTCTAATAATAGAAAATAATATATTTTGTTTACATACAAGATTTAAAGTTTTTTATATTTTCACCTATTATTTGTTTTTCTTCTATTAATTAAAATAATAATTTAATTACATTTTCACATGTTACTTTGTCCAAAAAAATTATAGAGTATACCACTTGTCATGTATAAACACATTATATACAATGAGATTCTTTAAAAAAAAATTGTCTTTGCTTACATAATGGAAGGTAAAAGTTGCATATTTATGTTATTGCAAAGCAATTAGACTTGTTCCCCATCCCAATGATAGATATGGGGTGTGATCTAAAATGTTGATGCAAAAATATGGTACATAATTGAATCCAAAAATAGCTTTCACTCTATATGAATGATTGTGGAAATCTTTTGATAAATGCCCATTATGGGAGAGAGCTACATGTTAAACCAAAGCAATGGGAATTGCTTCTCATCCTGGTGATGAATCTCAAAGTGTGATCCAAATATTGATGTTAAAATCTCACACATATCAAATCCAAAAATAACACTCTTTATTTGATGGATTCTAAAAATCTCTTATGATTGATTAATACCTTCATGGGAGTGAATTGTACATTGAACCAAAATTATTGCAATTGCTTCTCATCTTGATGATAGATCACATAGTGTGATCCAAAACATTGATGCAAAAGTCATGTACACAATCGAATTCAGAAATAAATTTCTTTGTATTTGATGGATAGTGGAAATATCTCAGCAATAAATGTTACATTCTTTTATTCTCATTTCTGCATATCAATTAATAGTCAAACTCATTTTGATTCATTTATCAAATATTGAGTTATTTATCATTCTGATGCATGTGGTTCTCTTAGAATATTTGTTTGTCTCCTTGCCATTATCGTTTAAATAATTTTGGTTAGTTCTATGGGTACGGGGCTGATTTCCCACTTCCAAATCGAACCTTCTTAAATCAAATTTTCAAATTCAAATGTCAATAGTAGTTACCTATTCATTTCTCACCTAAAATTAATTTAATATACATTTATATCATTATTACTGTGGAATTATATTTAAAGATAAAATGGTTTGTTAGTATTTACATATAATGGATATGTAATACAATTATTATTTAATAGTTTGTTAGTATTTACAATTATTTAAATAAAGGATAAAATGTTTTGTTAGTATTTACATATAATGGATATTCAATAAAATAGTCATTTATTTAAATAATTTTTGGTTGGAAGAAGGTTGAACAATCTTGGAAAAGAGCTTCACAAGATAGTAATGGGAGTGTTTCATATTTTGGGGCAAAATTATTGGGGTTGTGTAGTTTGTTTTGTTGAACAAGCCGAATAACTTAGAGAGGGGGTGAGACAGTTATTTCTACAAACATAATAAAAAAATTTCTCTTTCGGTAATATGTTAAATAACACCAATAATAATTTTTTATTTATCAGTTAAGTACTTGAAATATCCACAGAAAATGTAAACATGAAACAGAGCAACACCGACACAAAGAATAACATGATTTACGTGGAAAACCCAAACTATAAAATTTACAGAGACCCTAATTCTCATGAAAAAAATACTTGTTAGGGTGACACCTATTAAGGTAATTTTTACAAAGGCTCACTATCGGTTGTGCTCACTTCAGATCGGCTCACTACTAGTCGGGCGAACTATCACTTCTTGATGTGTGAGTGTGTGTTTTTACGAGTTTGGTCATGGAAGAGTTTCATTCATAAAGGGAAATGGTCTAAATTAACAGTGTATTTTGTTGGATATTTTGAGATCCTTGAGAAGATTTCTCCTATTAATTATCACATGGAATTGCTACCTAGCCAATCACAGATCTAATATAAACCACCTGCTACTCCTTATCCTGAAGCATCTCAGGACCGAATGCTACACAATCCTCTAAATGATCCCCACTCAAAGGTGTATGATATGGTCAACCATGCAAGGCTTGAATAGGACACATGCTAAGAGAATTATGGTACCTGTTATTATAAGAAAACTCAACCAACTACAAATAGTCCTCTCATCTCGATTGATGATCTATCACATACATGTGAAGGATGTCCTAAGGAACCTGATTAACCCACTCTATATGAGCATTAGTCTCGAGGTGATACGTTAGACTAAAATTGAGCCACACACCCAAAACATGTTGAAAATATGTCTATAGTGTGAAATTAAGCACTAGTTCTCGATAAGAAAATGATCCTACGAGGTATCCAATACAACCGAGCTATATCCTCCAAGAACACATTTACTACCAAAGAAGTAGGATAAGAAGCTCTCATTAAAGAAAAGTGAGCCATCTTGGATAACTTGTCCATTGTAACCCTAATGGAATCATGATGACGTGATAATAAAATTAATAGAAATAATGTCCCACTTCTATTAAAAAATGGAGTGTGGCTGCAAGAGACCCGCTGGATAGTGATGTTTCATCTTCACCTATTGAAACTCAAGATATCTAGCCAAAAAATTGGCAATTATACACCTCATCCCTGCCCAAAGATATAAGTGTTTAAGGTGAACATGCATGTCGTTGATGCCATGATATGCATAATACAATGTATGATATGCCTTAGAAAAAATAAGGAAAGAAGATATCCTAACATCAACACATAAATATTCCCATGGTGCCACATAATTTCATCTGACTCGAAATAGTAACTTAAAAGTAAATCCACAAGGTTACATCCATACTCAATCTCTTCTCTAATTTCCTGATACCAAGTGTCACCACGTAAGACTTCAAGAATGGGATTACACAAATCTATACCGAGAGGAAAAACTAATATCTCATGCATTATTTTACTCAAGACATCCACAACAACATTTTCCTTCCCCTTGATGTAATGAACATGAAAATTATATGCACAAAGTAACTCCATCCAATAACACTATTATACATTCAAGTTCTGCGGAGAAAAGATATACATGAAGCTACAATGATCACTATGCAACTCAAAGTTGTGACCAAAAATATAATGCCTCAAGCCTACTAGTGCATTCACGACTGCCTATAACTCTAATTCATGGGTAGCGTAGTTCAAATCATGATATTTTATCTTTTTGGGCTTATATGAAATCATTCATACCTCCTAGATAAAATCTTTCCCCACACCCTCCAGTGATACAGTAGTGCACACCATGAACAAAACTATAGGATTTAGAACTAAAAAGATATGTGCATTGATTTGTCACTCCTTAAGAGCCTGAAATGATGACTCACACTGAACAAACCAAACAAACTTCTTCCCTTTCCTCTGAAAAGAAGTTAGAGATTGTGCCAACTGAGAAAAGTTCTTCATAAATCAGTGGTAGTAACCCATCATATCAGACTTAGAACCTTAAAAATAATAGGCGGTGTTGGCCAATAAATAATTTCATAGATTTTAAAAGGATTTGTTGGCACTCTCAAATTTTTGAGAAATTTGGAGTGACCGAGTTGAAAATTTCTCTAAGGCAAAAAGTTAGTGCCCCTGAAAGCTTTTGAAAAGGCCTACTTTGCATGCAAGTAAAAAGAGACATGGAGATTTCTATGAGGAAACACCTGGGGAATGTGTTTACCACCTATCATAGACAAAATGTAGTGGTTTTCAGCTTTTAGAAGTTAGATTGAATATGTTTTGGAGATAAATATTTGGAGGTGATAACCTAAATCTGCACTCTGTACATTTCCAGATTTTAGTAAGTTTCCCACTTTGGAGGTTTGTATCTTTGGCCGGATTGATATTCATGAAATAAGGAGTGTTCCGAAATATGGTAGACATGAAATTGACTCTACATATCCATTTCCAGATCCCAATGACGTCATGTGATAAGTTTTCAAGAGCCATTTGGTTTGCAATTTATTATGATTCTCTAAATGTAAAATGCTAAAGTACATAATACCCTAATTTGGGGTCCTACAGTGTGCACCTAGTTTAATGACATGAGGAATTGAGTGTTCCTCTATATTTTAATCATGAAAATGTTCCATCATGAATATTTTTAGATCATGGTCAATCCATCTTGTCAGTTTGCTCAGCCAATTCCAAATCAGATTTATGTAGTTTGACTAAGTTTGAATTAATAAAGTTGTTAAAGGGCTGACTTTGAGGGTTAATGTTGGTTGACCAGTTGACCATCAGAACAAGCTAGTTGAAAATTTGTTTTCTCCTTATGTAATTGAATCCATGCCCAGGTTTTCAGACTTTAAGGTATACATTTGATGGGTTTGTGAATGAAAATCAAAAGCAATTTATGCAGATTACCAGTGTTGATAGAGTTAAATTTGCATAGTAGTTACTTTCAGAGGATTGTAAATTTGTATCAAATGGTTGTTTTTTAGATGCCATTTGTGGATCTGTACTCCTTGTATAAAATTCTACTACCAAGATCAGTACAAAAGTCTCGAGGGATTGCTTGGTATTCTTTCAAAGCCAATTCCAGAATTAGTTTCCATCATTTCAACAAGTACCTTTGTAATTTGAAAAAAAGTGCTCAAATTTGAAGATTAAAATATCCTTCCTCAGAAGGCATCAAGGAGATTTTTTTTTTATGGGGTAATAATAAACATGGAAATCTCCTAGTCTACCATATTTGAATCCTTCAGGAAGTCATTTGATTAGTTTTTGAAGATCGTTCCAGAGGCTACATGTCATTTTTGGGGCAGTATTGCAGAGATGTAAAATGTTGTTTCTATTGGCCGCAATCTCAATGATTTGTGGTCAAAATGGATTGAAGGCCACGTTTGGTATTTTGAAGATGAAAATAAATTTCAAGAAGGACAATTCTCAAACCATGAGCTCAGGGAAAACTTTTATTTTGAAGATCAACGCTCAGGTTATGTGGTTTTAGAGCATATAATTATTTTAAATCATTTTATGATTTAAGTAATACTATTTTTGGATACATAAGTTGTTTGAAGTTTGTCAATCAACCATTCACTCAGAGGGGAGAGACTCTTGGCACCCATTTGTTCAACATCTTTTGAAGCCTCACTAGGAGTCCATTCTAGTAAATGAGGAGAATTCAAAATACCAATCAGTATTGGATGCCTTAAGGCTAATTGGAGATCAAGATTACATTTCCTGGAAACTCAATAAAAACTCATTTGATAGAATAAAAAGTGACATGCCCAAGTCTTAAATTGAGCCTCTAAGTCAGCTATGATGGCTTTGACGATGAAAAGAAGGAGATATTCTTGGATACAACATGTTTCTTCATTGGATTGGGGAAAAATGCGGTCTTTGTAGTATAAGGGGGACCAGGGTGGAGTGGTCTATACGGTTAGTAAAGGTTTTTCAAACAAGTGTCATGTTGAGATGTAGGATGGTGGTGACATAAGAATGCATGATCATTTAAGGTATTTGAGAAGGGAAGTTGAAAATGACAATTAACCCCATCGACTTTGGTCTCCAAAGCAATCATTCTAGATTCATTCTCGAATGAACAATCATTTACACAATCTCATGCTACGTGCTCCTTTTTTTTAAAGGCATTCATTTCCATCAATTTCAACCCCCCGTCCCCGCCCAACCCCCCCCCCCCCCCCCCCCCCCCCCCCCCCCCCCCCCCGTACTTCCAAACATCCTCACTCATCCTAAGAAACAAACTAAGGAGAAATAAATAGAACATTTTCATTTAATGCACTAAAATGATTTTAGATTTACACATCCTCAAGATATGGAGCTATGAGATGACAGAGAGGCAACATGTGAATGGGAATACAAAATGACCAGGTTAGAAGGTGCAAATATTCACGAACCTGTAGGGGTTTTCAAATTACAACCCGCAACCACAAGAATATTGCAATATTTCCTATCCCTGCCTGCGCTAATTTGGAAGCTTTCAAAATAGAGTTTGGGCATCCATCAAAGGGTGCGTATAGGTGTTAAAGTGGTTAGGAAACTTTGTTGCAAATGCAAATTGGCAGGTGTAATGCCAAACTCCACAACCTTTGCAACGTCCTCCCAGTGCGTGCCAAATAATGGAGTTTTTTGAAACAGAGAGTGCCATCCATGAAAGGCTGTGCAAGGATATGCTAAAAAGACTTTAGAAACTTGAAATCAAATGCTAATAGTTAGGTGTAATGTTATACTCCACCGTGCCACCACTTCTCTTCCTAGCTACGCCAAAATAGAAATTATGAAACAAAGTTTTGATGTCCAAGCAAAGGCTGCGTAGAGGAGTAATGAAAAGGCTTTGGAAACTTTCTGGCAATGCTAATTGGCAAGTGTAATGTCATAGTCCATCGTGCCACCACACTCCTCCCTGCCAGCCCGTGATGGAATTATAGTTAAGGCATGTGAAATATTTTTTGAATGTTTCAAAGAAACTGGCCATTGCGCAGGTCATTTTTATGAGTAGAGATGTTTAGGCCATTATCCCACATGGGCGGGGCAGTGAGATATTTTAGTGAATTTATATACAAGAACTTACACTGTAATGTGAATTTTGGAGCTAGTGAGCTCCTTAAGGAGAACGCTCTCTTTAGAGGACATGCACTGTTGGACTGCGGCGAACTTGGTGGGAAATAAATTTTGTAGCGCTGGCACAAGATTTTAAAAACTAACTTTAAGGAATTATCCCACATAGATGAGGTAAAACACTTACCATATATTGTGAAGTAAAGAGCTCGTTGGTGACTGAGCTCAGCTTCGAAGCAAGGTAAATTTTTGTGGGGTCCGCGCATGGAGTGACATGGAGTGATACATGGCGGATGAGAACATCAAACATGCATGGATTCCGAGGCAGTGAGACCAAATGACAAGTACAATCCCGCGAAGGCAAAGTGCATGGAAATTACCATTGACAGATCGCGCCTAAGCGACTCGTGGCAAGATCGACAGTAGGGCACGCCCAGGTGGAGAGTGATGTGGCGAGATCAAAATACATAATTTCAGATGGATGCGGATCCCGAGGCAGGCAAGATCAATGATAGGCGTGATTCCTTGAACTTGAAGTTTTTCAAAAGTTACCATAGTCGACATGTGGCAGACTGACAGAGTGGCGGGCCCATGCTCAGGATGATGTGGCAGGTGATTGAAGCACCCAGTGGCAACAGGTGGATTTCAGAACCCATAAGGACGCGACATGTGGTGAGGTGCAAATGCAAAATAATATTGATATATTAATTACCTTTAAATCTGCAGAGAATAGTAATAAACTAAGTATTAAAAGTTCAAAATAATAATTTCAGGTGCAAAATTATATAATCTTGTTTAAATGTTTCAAAATCAGTGCATTTGAAATTGGTACGAGACCAACATGCTTAAAATTTTATTATTTCAAAATGGTTGGGCCCGTTTGGCAGTTGGAATTGGACCGGAATTGGCATTATCTAATTCTAGATAATGCCAAATTTCATGTTTGGGTCCTTGGAAAAAAAATAGAATTGGAATTCCGAAATTCTCATTTTGCCCCTAAAATGGGAATATCATCTTCCACCTAAATAGGTGGAATTGGAATTTCAAATTCCAATTCCATTTTTTACAAAAGCAAACTTAATATTTCGTGGGATCTGTGACTATAAAGATGTATATTATATTTCTATAAGGATGTGTGTATATACACATATGTGTGTATATGTACATATATGTATGTGTGTATATGTGTGTATATATGTCACACATGTATGGTGTGTGTATATACACACATGTGTATATATACACAAAGGTGTA
>MU224933.1:2499934-2512565 GCA_018584345.1 Thuja plicata
GCATGTGTGTATATATACACACATATATACACACCATATTCAAAGAAATTAAAAAATAAAGAATTAAAATTCCTTATGCATCTTCTCATTCATCTTTCGGGTGAACCAAACGGGTCAGACCATATTCTGGATTTTATTTTGAGGATAAGCATCTTCCTAAATATGCAACATCTTCCTGAATTGACCATATCCAGGATATGGTATTCCAGTACCCAAACGGGCCCTAAATGTGTTCACGGGAGTGTTTTTGTCCAGATTTTGAGGCAAAGTGAGTCAAGTTTGTGAGAGGATACTTGCAAAATCATATCAGATTTTTGTTTTTGAAGATGAGAAGATATTTGAAGAGGTATTTTGGAAAGAGGGCATGTGGTAGTTTCAAGAGAAATATGGTTTTCTCTCTTCCATATAATCTTCTCTTCTTCACTGATCAGGGGTTCCAATTTTCCGGGTTTTTCCAGAGGTTCCACTTTTCTTGGTTCTAGTTAGATGGTTCCAGTTTTTGGTCCCAAGGGATATTGCAGATTGTACTAGATAGTGTCAAGTGAAATAGAAAGTTTCAAATCTAGGTGATATTGCATCACCTAGATCCAATGAGTGCTAAGTGTTCCATTCATTCTCATGAGAGATGGGTTCATGTGAACCACTACTCATGAATTATGGGTCAATGAGTTTGACTCAAAAACTACACAGTTGAATCCTGATAGCAATATCACAATGTACTAGATAGTGTCAAATAGAAATAGAAAGTTTCAAATCTTTTGCAGTTTATTGAAGTGGTGTATATCTGAAGCATTTTGTATACAAAAACATGATTGTTTACACTTTATACAAATATCCAAATTTTAGTCTCTCCTTTTGTGTATATCTCATGAGTTGTGACTTTTCTAATTCACTTGCATAAAGTTTATTTGTGTTTATGTTGTTATTCATGAGTTTTGATGTAAGATCAAATTAAATACTACTCTGGATAAAACACAGATTCATTTTGGTATGCACTAGCATCTTATAAGAAGTATGGGTTTGGGATGGTTGTATTTATGGCTTTGAATCTTTGATAGTAGTTGGTTTTTGTATTTGTACATCTGCATAAAGGATATTGCCCAATGGATAAGGCATTGGTCAGAGATTAGTTTTTTCTATGTTGATACATGTTTAATTGGGTTTTACTATATTCTGCAAATATAAAATTACTCCAAAATACATTTAAAGTTTCATGGTTATTTTTGTATGTTCTTCATGATAATTGAGAATTAGTGAGTGAGTGGTTTTCATTCAATATTTTCTTATCATTTTCTGTTGTTCTAAATCTAGAGAAATTTGTAGAGTGTCATATGTTGAGCTGGATTAGGTGTACTCGGCTTGGTCTTGCAAAACCAAAATTGTAGTGGGCATTATTGTCCCTATAGTTGGTCCAATTACCTCAGATTTTCCATACTTGGAATAATCCACTCTTTAAGATTTAACTATAGGTACATTGGTAGCTTTTAAAGCATAAAATCATTTTCAAACTCCCATAGGATCCATTGAAATACCCTCATCTAAGTGTTACAAGTGTGGTTTTTGTTGCACCAAAAGATCGACCTGTCAATGCCTGATACAACCACTAGACTTATAGAATCCACATGAGGTTGTTAGTCCCTTTTCATGAATCCCAAGGGGAGCACTAACCATTTTTCCAACAATCTCCCCCTGAGCGTTACCCGAGGAGATTCAAACCTTTGACCAATCTCTCATACCACTTGTTACAAGTGTGGTTTTTGTTGCACCAAAAGATCAACCTGTCAATGCCTGATACAACCACTAGACTTATAGAATCCACAGGAGGCAGTTACTCCCTTCTCACAAATAAGGAGGGGAGCGCTGACCATTTTTCCAATACTAGATGATATGACCCAGATATCTCAGCTCAATTTAGAAGAACTCACATTTGCTCATGTTGCTAGATAATCAATGGTCAAAATAACATGCAAAACATAATGCAAACGACCCTCATGCTCCTCCATAGTCCTTGAATACTCTAAAATTTCATCCATAATTGCAAGGACAAAATGATCAAGATAGGTACTATTGGCTTACTTTCAGCACCCAACATTCAAAATTTTATATCTAGGCCTCATACGAAAAATTTCCTAAATTTTCTGAATATCTTGTATTGCTTTTGCTAACATCGTATTTTTTAATTTTATGTTTCATAAAGAAGTGTTGTAGGCGAACTGTGAACTTTAAACCTCAAATTATAGGTTCAAGGTTCAAAGTTCAAAAGGCCTTTGGTTCAAATGCAAGTTCAGATTCATAGTTTGGATCCATTGGTCAAATGCATATTGTAAAAACACAAAGTCCATATCAAAGTTCGGATGAGAAAGTCTAGAGGTACAGGTTCATCACCGCTACCACAGGAAGAATACCTCTTTATCAAGTTGCAATTGGATCTTTGGGAAGTACAAATAACATCAAAATAATTTTGGATTGAAAACCAAGGCAGTCAATCATTGGATGACCGTGGCCAATTGACTTGTTTGCAGAATACAGAAAAAGAAGGCATAGCTCGATGATCATGTGCCAAAGTAGTGGATCTTGATTACTCCGGTTTGGTCACTATGAGCTCATATGATTCTAATGTGATCAAGGGGATTGGAAGCTCACATTAAGAAAACATGGCCTTTTTTTTTAGGTTGTGTAAGAGGCTCCTTGTCGCTCAACCAAGACCTCCTCGCAAAGCATTGAAGGTCCCAAAGAATTTGAGAATATAGTGGATTACAATCATGTCCTTTGCCAAACGCGGTGTTTCTATAGTTTTGTGATGAGACATGAAAGCTCTTAGTTGGAAATAAAGGGGAAAGATATTGTCAGGGGGCTAGATTTCAACATGAAGCCGCCCCATGGAAATCCAACCCCGAGCGGCACTGACAAACCTTAATCGTGGCTCCCATTGCGGACAAGCCCCTTTCTTGCCGTCAGACTACGCCTTATCCCCATTCTCAAGTACCCAATCTGACTGCCTTAACATGCACACCGCGGAATGGTCGTGCATGCCGAACCTCCATAGTTCTAGCCTTCCTTTGTATGCACCGCGCATACTTCCCTGAGCCTTCTTAGGTCTGCTCTTGTCCAACTGCGTTGAACCCCAGCTTGTTCACCAATAAACCTCACCAGCCATCAGTAAGGCGAGGCTACTCTGATTCACCTCTATATATCCGTAGATACCTCATTCTTGCCACAAGACATGAGGGAAGGACTACTCTGCTTCGTCCCTCTTGAGGGGGTCGGCCACTCCAGCCTTCCTTGTGCACTGAGGCACTTGCCCTCCGCGGTTACTCCTCGGATCCGTTCCATACGGAATCCTACGCCACAACTGTGCGCCCAGCTTCCAAGCAGCACAGCCCCAAGATTGCACCCTGAATCCGTCCTTAACGACATCATTCCTAGCGACTATGCGTGCCTTGCACTCGACATAGCCCCCATCCATTTGGTGAATCGCCAGCCCCTTACAGAAATTGCTAAACCTTTGCTATGATGGGCGACCCAACATCTGGAACGAGAACTTCAATAGAAGGATATCAAATATACCGGTTGAAAATACTTAAAGAAGCAAATGGCCCGAGTGAAGAGGATACACGAAGTGTTTGATAGATTGTCGATCCTCTCTGTGTATATGCATTGCATGTACATGATTATGTTTAAAGAAATCCATAACTGTGTTGGCTGTCACCAAACATGAAGGATTCTCTTGGGAAGCCGAGGAGAAGAATGTCGAAAATGGGATGGTGCCATCATAGTACAAATATGTAACTTTTCTATTTTGATAGAGCTCTTGAATTCAATATTTGACAGTGAACTGTTTGACTGAATGACCGAGCATGATAAGTTTTGGAGCAGCCCGATTTGCGAATTCAAAACCACACTGAGAGCTTGAAATGGAAAGCAATGAATGAATGTGAAGTCAAATATTTGGATCAGGACTTAAACAAAGATTATGAGGGAACGACCTTGAAGATTCATTTTGGAGTCCCAAATTGAAGACGTGTGTAGACTGCCTGGAAAAATGCTGACAGTAAAACAACATTTCGAAGGATAAGATAAAAATGTGCTATGGTTCATCGTATGACCATTACTGGATGGCAGTGAGCATATGGAGCCAAGATTAATCTCCATTGAGTTGTAGCCAACTCTATAAAACACCTGCGCGCAAGATCTTCAAAATGTAGATGTCATTTTACATCCGACGTATGTGTTGGCACTTTTTCTTAAAAACTGATGGGAACTCGACAGAATGATTGAAGACTAGAAGATAATTTCTAAAATCTGATCTACTTCTCTGTTTCCACTATTGGTATTGTTGGAGTAGTTCTAGAGCATGCTATCTTATCCCATAGCAAAGATTTCACAAAAGCTGAGACTACTTTGAAAGAAGATGTATCTCACAGGTCGATCTCAACATGGGTGTGAGCCAGAATTACATTGTACAAGATGCTTGATTGCATCGATAAGCCCAAAGACCCAAATGCATTCATACATCAATTCCAAAGCTCCAGTTAAAGATATGAAAGTAAAGGTCTTTAACAAGGATGGATTATAGAAGAGAAATTGACACTGTGTTCAAAACGAACCAAAACCACTAAGATATGGCTAGACAGCATATTGAGGAAGATGGCCACTTCATTTGTCTCATGGATTGAATCTGATGAGAAACATCTAAGCAGGGGAGGAGTCACAATACGGCATCTGCTCATGACAGATACGCATGCAGATGAAGACATCTCATTCATAATACAAAGTCTTGTCTAAAATAAAGTGTTTCCACACGCCAAATGTGTCACTTAATGGTTTAAATTAAATATCACGTAACATTGTAAAGATATTAAAGTAAGGTGAATCTTTCGCATAAAGTTATGTGAGCCTTCATAAAGTTTTTTTTATAAAAACTTTATGAAGCGTCCCATTTTCAGGAATCAGTTACTATAACCGATAAGCATCAACGAGAAAAAAGATAAATATGGGAGAGAAAGATATAGGGAGGGTTTGGCTTTTTCTCAGGAGTTAGGAGGCTATAGAGAGAGAAGAATACATTCTTCTATATTTTATTGTAACGGGAGGGACTCATAAACTCTGTTTTTGTATGTTGATTATGGTGCAAGGGTCAAAATGATCAGTTGGTCATGCTTGATTATATTTTGAAATAAATGAATGCATTACCTTGAATTTGTTGGTTCGGATTAATATTTTCCGACTGCAAATGATTTGTTGGTTATTGAAGTATTATTTCTTGCATGTCTTTCTTTATTTATCAATAACCTGTGTGGGTTATGGAATCAGGGGGTTTTATACATTCACACACACGAAGATAAGTAATATGTTTAACTCTTATTTCTCTGCAAGAAAGAAGGGTAGACAAGTGATCAGTTGGTCATAAATTTGTCTTTCTCCTCTTTATTTAAGTTTGTGAATTTAACAATCGTATTCATTTCATGTTTATGGATGGATGTTAACATGCCTTCATGTCTTTGGGATAAAGACATATCAAGTTTTTGATTCATTGAAAATCATTGAAGGGGGAGCTGTACCTCACAATTCAGAGGGAAGCTATCAATCTCATGATAGCCTTTCCAATTGTTGGTATCAGATTGTGCTTTTCAGATTGGGCATTTAGGGATTAGATTGAAGGTATTTTTAGGAAAAATTTGTTCACTAATAGGTACAAAGCACATTGCTCATCAAACTCATCAACACTGATGGGTGTAATAAAGAAGATGAGGACCACTTAAGACCCATTGAGACATACTAGGACCCATTACGACACACGAAGACCAATTAGAACACTAACACTCATTATAAAACATTATATAGATTAGAATACATTTGGCACATGTTTGATAGATTAGACTACATTGATTTTATGTTTTTAAATGTTTCAATTTTATATATGTATGTATGTGTAGTTTAATTCAAATTTTTAGATTAGATTACATTATGCACATGTTTGATAGATTAGACTACATTGATTTTAAGTTTTTAAATGTTTCAATTTTATATATGTATGTATGTTTAATTTAATTTTAAATCAAATAATTAATGCAAGTTGATTTATATATACGGTCATGGATGAATTTGACATCAATGACTTACTTAATCCTCACCCACGGCCTCCACCCCCACCCCCACCCGATCAAGTTCTCTACAAAAGGAGAATTGAGTAAAACATAAAAGCTATCATGGACCACATTAATCACTTCCGAAATCAGCCATTTGTCCCCCCCCCCCCATGTTGTGCACTTTACAGACACCATGCATAATATCGTCGATTCAGTGAAATCTATTGATGGTGGCCTTGATATGCACCAAGCCTGGAGAGATGAGAGGAGGAAATATTATGCTGATGGCCTCACATATAAACAATAAAATGATATGAAAATTACCAAGGACACAATATATCCATTTTTCAAGGACCCAAAAATAGGAGATCAATTAAAAGATAAAATATGTATATCAATGAGGTGGTTTGTTCATCGAGGAATGGTGGACAATTTTTCAAGTCGTTGGTGTATGTGTTTTGATCACACCCATCCATCCAAACCAAGAAGTTCCTTTGTATATTAAAAAAAAATTATTGTGAGTTCGTGTTGGGTGTGAAACCCAACTATTTTGACATTAAATATTTCCAGGGGTTAGAAAGGGCATGCCCCAGAATAAACCAGGAGCAAGAGTTGACCCTGCGAGGTTTGTGCCAGCTACACCTCTTTTGGATCCTCCCCCACCTGTTGTATGTGCACCATTTTATGAGCATACCATTGTCTTTGCCTTAGGATCATTGAGTCAGTTGACCACTAGTCTTAGAGATCAGACCTCAGAGATGGTGACACCTGTAGTAGAGCCTCATCCATGCACTATTTACCATGATATGTGTTATGGTCCCACACATGACAAGGGTACTACATAGGTACCATCTGATTATTTTGGCTCATAAGTGGATTTCCTTTGTTGTGAATATCATTCACTCGAACGACAGGGTCCACAGGTACATAAATGTGACTTATATTTATATTTTTAATTTTGAAACACATGCACAATTTTGAATTTTTTTTAGTTCATGTCGAAAATAAAGATTAATTAAAATGGAAATTGTGTGTACATGTGCCTGTTACAGACCGCAAATATAGGGGCATCGGGCTCTTATTTGGATAGGATAAACTTTTCCTCAATTCCTTTCTAGCCGAAAAATATTATGGGGTATAACTATAGTTCAATCAAACTAAATTTTACATTTCTATATTATTTTTAAATTAACTTGTTCAATATTAAATTATTTTATCAAATTGTTAAATAGGGGGCATCCACCACACACCGTGTCCATTGATCCACCAATGTCAAGTGTACTAGATGCAGACCCACCTAAGGTAATTTATTATCATGAAATTTAAATTATTTTTATATTAAAAAATTATCAACATGTTTATAAATTATCTTAATTATACATATGTGTAGGTTGATATGACCATCGGGATTGGTGTTAGTGCACATGCGACTGATCTATGTGAATGTCGAGTAGACATATCTCTTCACATTTTATTTCTACATCTTAAAAGATAGGTTTAGATTAATTATTTGACCCCTGACAACATATATGAGCATGTTGTTATATAATAATTGTTTGGATTTGTACAAGACATTGTTAGTGATAATGTTGCTATTGATCATTCCACATAGATTGAGTCACAAGAGGGACTATGACCTGACATGGATTTTGATATTGACATGGTAATTTATTTATTCATATTGAGTCCTAGTGGGTCCTAATTTATATTTTATTAAAATAAATTCCATAACAGTTCTAATAGTTTTGGTGTTAATCATTTCTGCAGATAGAGTCCAAGGAGTGACAACAACATGAGACAGTTGGTGATGTTCACCAAGAAAGTGTACCAGTACTATAGAATGGCATGGTAATTTATTCATGTTTAATATATATATATATATATATATCACTAAAAATTCCTAATGATTCATAATAGGTTTTATTAAAGTAAATTCCATAACATTTTTAATAGTTTTGGTGTTAATCCTTTCTACAGGCAGAGTCCCTAGAGGGACAACAACATGAAACAACTGGTGATGTTCACCAGGACAGTGTACCAATACTGCAGATTGACACAATAATTTATTCATGTTCAATTTATATTTTGAATAGTTCTAAACATGAAACCATGTACATTATAGTATGATTTTGAAATTATGATGTTTTTTTATAGAGTCATTCAGATCGTCTTGCTTCACAGGGATTAAAGATGACTAGATCATATTAGGGACAAATGATTTTATAGTCATTTATCACATGTACTCTCATATGAACATATGGATTATTTGTTTTACTAAGAAATTGACATGCTTTATTTACATGTTTTACCGAATGGACTAGATATACATATTTACATGTGCTTTATTATCTAGGCATTTATCACGTGTACTTGAGCATATGAACATATGGATTATTTATTTTACTGAGAAATTTACATGCTTTATTTGCAAATGCTTTATTCACATGTTTTACTAGATGGAATAGATATACATATTTACATGTGCTTTATTATATATAATATATACATGGATTGATAATCTTTATTTGGAATATTTTACATATTTAGTATAATTTTTAGATATTTTTTACATCTATGACTACAAGTACAATGAAATGTAATATTGAACAAGCTACAAATTTTTTTTAGCTATTGCCTAATATTGAACAAGGTACAATAAAATTGGACATCCAAATAGCAACCATATATATAAAGGATACTTGTATTTAATCAGATAACGAAATAAGAAATCATTTTTAAATATAAAGAATTTGAAATAGTTCATTGAAAAAGAAACAAAATAAGATAATTTTTCAATAGTTTGATAACTTAATAACATAAAAAAGTTTAGTAGGACCTAACATAATTAAATTGGTTACAATTTGAGAAGCTAGAAACCTGCAACAATGAATAAATATTTAATAAGTAACTAAAATCTTGTACCAATAGAAAAATGTAACTAAAAATATGTATAATTAATTTAATAGAGTATAAATGTGACAGGATCATGCTTACCAAATTTAAAAAGTATAATCATTAAGTTCTTGAATAAAATGGTGTTGTTACAAACCTAAACCAAAAATCAACAGACCTGCACACCATTTTAAAATGAGGGACACTAAAATTCTAGGTGAACTTTTAAGGGGGATCCTTGAGTAGATTTCTTGAGGGGATGTTTTAAGAAGATGTAGTATGTCTTAAGGGGATTCCTTAAGGGGACCTAAAATGAGGCTATCTTATGGGGACCTAAAACAAAGATGTCTTAAGAGGATGTAGGATGTCTTAAAGGGATGGCTTAAGATGATGTAGGATGTCTTAAGGGGATGTCTTAATGGGATGTAGGATGTCTTAAGGGGACCTAAAATGAGGATGTCTTAAGGGGGTATAAATTTATGATTTTCTAAGGGGTGTAGGATTAGGATATGTTTTGGTAATTTAAAACAAAAATAATTTATATATTAAAAGATATCAAAAATTTAAAAAAGTACACATATATACTTATTGTATTTACTTATATCATTGTACCATATGCATCCTCTATTTTGTACAATGCATCAATAATAATATTATGTATGTTTAGGTGATGTAAAAATAAAATAAACTATATATACAAAGTTATCTTAAGTTATAGAAGTTCACATTTATACTAGCCTATATTTAATTATCCATTGTACCAGCAACATCTTCTCTTTTCTGTAGTGCATCAATAATTGTCTTGTGTTATTCCATAGAAATTGACCACAACTCTTTATTAGGAATTCTCCTACAATATCTAGATGGCTTTATATTTGTTGCCACAACCAAATGTGAGTAGTGAATAATATTCTTATGTGTTTCATAGTCTTCGAATGTAGTCAGACCATTCTTTCTTGTTAGGTATTTTTGTAACCATGTGCCAATAACCACAACCAAACCTGTAGGATAATGATAGCCATCATCATCTTCTCTAGGTTGTACTAACTTATATTTTGTCTCAACACATCTAGCTAACCAATACTTTATTTCCTCTTATTGTTCTCAGGTGCAACTGTTGTCCCGCAAATTAAAATTAAATGGCTAATTGATATGTGAAATAAACTTATAGAAAAAAATTACCATAATAAACTTAGACTAATAATTATATTCAAATATAAAGTGACATAAAAATACAATTACCTTCTTGTACAAGATCTGAAACTCAATCATAATCCTCTGACACAAATATTTGATCATTGTCTTCAAGTATTGTTTCATATTGCTCGTATGTTTGAGTAGGTGTCATGGATCTTTGTTTCCATTCTTTGACCCATTATTTATTCTCACATGTATCCCAATCACCTGAAATACAAAATTGACAAAAACATGCAAGCTCTCTTCACCATGATATCCATGTGCTTGCATCAAAACTCTTAAATGAATGCCATGATGTTGATCCAATAATTATATCACAATCAACTCTAGGCGGAATGTCATTTTCTTTGATTAATGAAAAAATCATTTAATACTAGAGTTCTCATTTGATCCTACATATAATTTTGAATTGCACCAATCCATAATAGCACAAGCATCTTTAAATTTGGTTGAATCCTCAAATTTGAATTTCTCTATAGCCAAAATTCTTTTAAAACATGCACCAGCTCTGTCATGTTCTCCTTTACCATGTCCAACTTCAAAAATCCTCCACATATATGGTAAATTGGTCTCCTTGTGAGCCCTAATAATCCAATAAAACATTCGAGGATTCTTGAATTGTTTTGTATAATTCTCTGACCATATGAAATGTTCTCTCATATGGATTTCCTGCTCTCTTAAATTAATATAAAAAAATTCAAAATAATATTGAACAAACTCCAACGAGTGCATTCGATTATCACTCAACTAGAAATGATATTACCTTATAATTTTTTAATCATCCTCTGTACTATCATGTGTATGTCTATAAAAAATATGAACAAACATAGCAACTTGCATTGCATTGTAGTATTGATCTTGAGTTTTTTCTTGTGGACCAAGAGTATAGTTTTCTACAAAGTCAACTACTGATAGTATAGTGCCAACTAGAAATGTATTTCTACAAGTTTGAAATTGACCATCAAGCCATCTATCATATTGAGAGTGTTTCACATATTTAGGAACGATCTTACTCTTTAATTCTGAAATGAATGCATGTACACAAAGTTGTTATGTGATTAATTTGCACCGCTTTCCTATTTTCCCATCTTTTAAAAGATATTCAACATTCTTAAATCTTTTAACATCCACTAATTTTTGGTCAAAATCATTTTCACTAATTTAATGCATACATTTTTCTAATAATGCAAAATTTCCACTAGTAGTGCATTGTCCTAAAATACAAGAACTTAAAAAGGTAATTTCCATTTAGATCTTTCACAAAACAAAGCTGCTACAAACTCCTTGATTGTTTCAGGTAATATATTAATACCACAATCCTACATAGTGAATTTAGCATGTAAACTACAATGTATATATCAAAAAATATCATAGTAGTAACCAAATTGATCACGTCTCTACAAAAACAAGATATTCAATGCTTATTGATTTTAACATACCAAGGTTTACATTTTTCAAACTATCTTTGACTAAGGGTATTATGTCCATGTAACACAACCTCATCAAAAAAATTTCTATAAAATTCAGTTTGGGTGGTGTCTAATAGGCGTTTTGGATGAGGATCACAAATTTTACAACCCACTCTTAATTTTAAAACATATCTATCATTAGATGATACCCTTGTATTATCATGCCAATACTTTTCAACCAAAGATTTTATTTCAGGATTCACTTTCATGGCAGATCGTGAGAGTCTACCACTAAAACTCCAACAATGGTTGATTGGATTATTTTTTATACATAATCTTATTTTTTCTACTCTTACCAATGTTTTAGGATGCATGTTTAAAATTCCACTGATATTTTTTACCATGATTTTATCCAAAGTTTATTTATTGACTATAGCAGTTGTTATAGCTCATCGTGTTGCATTCCTATCTTTAGATCGAATCATTTTTCCAATACACTGAATGACACTAACAACAGTAGATATAGAATTTTTAACTGATGCATCTTTTTTATTGTGTTTCTCATAAAGGCCTAACTTTTTCATTACATTTATCATTTTTGACATTCTCATCAATTGCATCATAAGTTGACATTGAAATGCTAATTATTTTTTTTATAAAAGAATTCTTTGTATATTCTATTAGCATACTTTCTTATCTACCTCCAAGATAGCTTACCAGGAAGACCATCCAAAATATTACTTTCAATATTAAAAGATATTTTTCAGTATCATCATCACGGTGAGAATTATCAGTTGCACCTTGTTGGAAAAGATTTTCATTTTCATTTTCAACAACATTTAAAGGATTTTCATTTTGAACAATAGAAGGATTTTCAATTTCAACAATGGGAGGATTTTCAATTTCAACATGTTCAGGAGGATTTTCATTCGCATCAACAAAACTATGGTTATTTTCATTCTCATGAACTCTTTCAAGGACTCGGTTAGGAATTGAATCAATTTCAACACTAGTATATGCTAGTAATAAATCTCTACAAAGAGT
>MU224933.1:2512735-2525728 GCA_018584345.1 Thuja plicata
ATCCTAAAGCTTCATCGATATTCATTTGTGCTCTCTCTCTCTCTCTCTCTCTCTCTCTCTCTCTCTCAGGATCATATCTCTCTCTCTCTCAGGATCATATCCCTCCTTCCTTTCCTCTTTTAACATTGTTTGTATCCCATGATTGATAATTCAAATCAATGAAATAATTCCTTCAATGGTTCACTTCAAGAAAGCAATGGTCCAAGATGCTCCCAAAAAATTGAATCATTGTCATGGTGAATATAATAATGCATGAAAAAGACAAAAAGTAAAAAAAACTCTACATAATTTGTCATTTTTTGTCGTACTGCTGATACATTGCTGGTGCCGTAAACTGGTTTTAATAAATTTTTTTAAAAATTGTCAAAACTGAAATGCAACCCCACTTTGAAATGAGGTGACGTTTTATTTTTAAAATGTTACCCCATTTATAAACGGGGTGAAATTGCATTTTTGAAGCATCACCCCATTTTGTAGCGGGATTCCATTCCTCAGAAATCCAATCCCCCAACGTACACTTAAGGAATAGGTGACGTTCTTTCAGAGGGACCCCATTCCCCAAATTTTTAAATTTCCCCACAATTTTTTTTGGGTTTAGCTTTGGAAATGGCTTGGTCAACCAACCCTGAGCTTTGGAACTAGTTTGACATGAATGTTGGAGGCCATTTCAATCTGCATAAATTTTTTACACTTTGGACACGAATCAAAGTGAGGTTTCTACATAATTTTTTGTCAAAACAAAAACCCATTATATATCTTACTGTGTAGATTCTAAATATGTAAATTATTTATATATTTGATTACATTTTTATTTTTCATTGATTCTCTACTAAAACGGGTCTACAAACCTCTAGAGAACAAGATAGTTTCTTATTTTTATAACTTTAAATAATTTGAAAGTTTCTTGCAAAATGAATTATATGACATCAATCTAGAGACAAGTATACACAATTAAAATATAAAAAAATTAAAATTCATAATTTTAGGTCAGATTATGCTTTCCGTACATTAGAGAATTTTAAAATAACAATTATGGCTAATAAAAAACAATTATTGACTAAAAAATACAAAATAATATTCTCATCAATCTTAACTGAGTTGCGTACCATTCCCCAAAAGGATTCAGATAAATAGTTTCATTTGGATCAAATTTTGCTTGTCATACATGGACTTGGTATGGTCTTGAAACAAGGACTTTTAAAATCTGGGTTTTAGTAATGCCTATTAAAAATAAATATTTTTCATCTCGGTATTTAAATAAATTACATATTTGGAAAGTAGACTTTGAGTACTATAGTCTGTGTGGGTTATGAAATCAGGGGGTTTTATACATTCACACACACGAAGATAAGTAATAAGTTTAACTCTTATTTCTCTTCAAGTAAGAAGGGTAGACAAGTGATCATTTGGTCATATGTTTGTCTTTGTCCTCTTTATTTAAGTTTGTGAATTTAAGAACCGTATTCATTCCATGTTTATGGATGGATGTTAACATGCCTTCATGTCTTCGGGTTAAAGACATATCAAGTTTTTGATTCATTGAAAATCATTGAAGGGGGAGCTGTACATCACAATTTAGAGGGAATTTATCATTCTCATGACAACCTTTCCAACTATTGGTATCAGATTGTGCTTTTTAGATTGCGAATTTAGGGATTATATTGAAGGTGTTTTTAGAAGGACAAATCTCTTCACTAACTGATTTTTGGTGACTCTACTGGGGAACGGAAGTGAAGATCACTATTGGATAATTGTTTCCTTAGTGTTATATATAGGAGATTGGCGACTCTGATAAAGTGGTGACTCTGCTAATTCTTAATGCAAATCCAAAAGAGCTGTAAGAATGGGAAAAAGACTAGGCCCCACTATACCAGAGATTCTTTGGATGAATGATAAGGATTTACAAGATTTATGGGAAAACTATAAACAAAGTATTTCAAAGACTGTGAAGTTGAAGACAATCCTTGAAGATGATCACACCTTGGCCTTACTGTGGATGATTTTGTGTCACAAATTTCACAAGCTCAAATATTTGGAGGCATGCAAGAGAAAATTTTAGTAGCTCAAAAAAGAAGTGGAGGTTGTGGAGGAAGAAGCTCAAGTGATTTCATTTAGTTATATCTCTTGCAACTACTCAATTATGAGTGAACAAGAAATCAACTTGAGGGAACAACCTCAAAATAAACCTACTGCTCATGAGATAAATTCTGAGAAAGATCTGATGCTCCATTACTTGTGGAATGCCTTCAAAGGGAGCATTTGTGAAGCTGATAGGGATAAGCTATATCCAATTGAAGATAGACAATCTGGCATGTTATTGGAATATGTGCATAAAAAGAATCTCAAGAATTTTGATCAAGGAATTCCAGCTGCTACAAATATATCAAGAGAAGAATCAGAGATGAAAGAACCCTATTTCTCCAATCCCTTGGTCTTCGAAGATCAATATGTTTCATCAACAATGGAAGAATCATCAGCGCATTGGATTTCTGATCAGAAACAAAAGGGAGATCAGCAACAATTTGAGCAAGAAGAGCTGCATGTGTTAGAAGGGTTGTTGGTAATTGATGATAAAGAGGAAGAAATTTTGAGTTATGATTTCCCTTTCGTATGCCGAGACAAAAATGTGGTTGATATGACATCAGTAGGGAATCAATCCCAAAATAATGATGATGAGATTATTTGGGGTAGTGTAAATGCATTATACACACCTGCTAAGCATATTGAAGATTTTGAAATTCATGATAATCCTCTCTTCATTCCTTGTGACCTATGTGACAGGAACGAGCAAGATGAGGTTCATCTTGAAAACCATGGAAGCATGATCATGCATCAGCTAATCAGGAAGGTGAAAGTGCATCCTGAGTATAAAAACTAGTTAGAAGCCTCCTCAACAAATCATCCCTGACTGTTTGTGACAACTAAAGAAGGCAAGATCATTGATTTCCAGAAGATCATGAAGGAACATAATGAAGACCATACTAGTTTGGTTGAGGCAAAGATTAACTTAACTTTAATGTCTTTGATTTTTGAAATTAAAGATTCAAATAGCTACTGTGTTGAGTTGAGTGTTGTTCATGATATGATGATTGATGAACCAGAATTTAGAGTTTGTGCATTTGATGTCAAGATAGAATATGAGGCCTTCTAGTTTGATTTCACACCAACTCAAGAAGAATGGTTTGGGCCCTAAATATTGGAGGCATTCTATTTTAAAAATGAAGTTGTTGATGGGTTTCCAGGAGAGGGAATTTTAGCCAGCCTAGCTCCAGGATTCAATTTGAATGCTCCTACTTGATTTTTTTTTCCCAGGAAAAGGATGCAGTTATTAGTGATACAAATCACCTTACTCAAAATGATGCCATGATAGTGCGGCCTAGAATTTATGATGTGAATTGGCCTTTTGGATCTGACATGCTTTTAAAGTTTTTGCGGCATATTATAGTTGGAGTTCTTTTTGCCACAGTCACTAAATGTTTGTTTGGAGTGGTACATCTCATGTATCAACCTCTCTTCCACATTGGCAGATACTTCTCATAGCCAATCAATGGCTTCACATGTGAGTTTTATTTTTAATAGGCATTACTATAGTTTATGTTCCTTGCAAGATCTATATCTTTTTGTGTGTTGGTGCATTTTTATTTGTATGTCCTTTTGTTTATTCTATAACATAGTGCATATTATCATATAAATTTAGTGAGAAGTGCACTTTCTTGCCAATGAGACTAAAAGAAACATTGTAATACTTATTTAATTTATTGTGTGAAAATATCACTGTGGTTTTTGATTTCTTAGATTTTCCACACAAATCTCATGATATCTTATGGATGGCGTTCATTACTTTATCTTCTTTATGTTGCTACATACAATAAGGATTAATTTTTTTTTGAAATTAGATTAAGAATTAATGACTTTTGGTTGAAGACTAGTTCACCCCCCAGTCTGAAGGTGTGTTCAACATTTACATCAATTATACCTTTTTATTTCTAGAATGACTATACATTAGATTAAAATTTAAATTTGAAACCTATAATTTCACCTTTTTTAGGCTTGGAGCTTTAACCCTTGCTCTTAAAGTTGCAAGTATAATATTATTTTAATAGGAAGAGAAAAATTCATTCTATCAATATGGCTAATGATTATTTTTTAAACAATTTAAACTAAATTAAAATCCATTATGGTGGGAATATCTAGGTTTTCAATGTATACTTAATTTTTATTGTTGATCATACTTTTCTATTTATTAATTAATTTTCAAACAAAGTGATTGATAAAGTTGAAAAGACACATCTTACCATTTTTAAGTAATTTTGAATTTTGATATTTTTTAAAATAATCTCATTATTTAGACACCATTTTCTATGTATGGAGACTTATTTTTCCATTTAAAGCTTATTTTTTCTCAAATTTTTTTTGATATAAGCAGCAGCAAGAGGGTGCTGACCCGAGGTACATATGATGCTGACTAAACAAACTTAACAACACATTAAATCAGTAAAGTTAGCAGAAATAAACTGGTAAATCATCATCTACCTCTATCAAAAACCAAAACATAAAAGCTAAATCAGTAGCGAGAAGTATCCCACATACAAATAGTATCAAAGTCTATCATCCAGAAAATAATATGAAGCCACGTAGGGCTATTTAACAAAAATACAGTCTTAGGCTTAAAATTGAAGTTAAAGAAACTGGCCCAGATATAGGGCTTGGGGTCCATAGTGTAACAACACCCTAACCGACACTTCACCATTAGCTAGATTCTTTCCTGTCCCATAAGTGCTTCACCAGTAGTAGATCCACCCACTCCTCATTGAGAAACTTGAAGAGTTCCCTATTTCCTTCTACAAACCCCTTCCCAGCAGAGGCCTTCTCATTCAGCAAATAGAGGGTAGTGGAAGAGGTGTGCATGAATTTGAGAGCGAATTTGCTGACATCCGTCAACCTCCTATTTGTGTTGGTCAAGTCTTCATTTAGTATAGCTACCATGTTCTCCAGATTTACAATCTGGAACTTGATTTTTCCAACAAGACGAGTACCCACAACACTTTTAGGGTTTTCCATCATAGTATCTGGGGCAGAATCCTCCTTGCCCACTTTAGCAATAGTGTCTTGGTTATCATTTTCCCCACATCATGTTCAGTATTTGTCTGGTTTTCATCCCTACTGGGAGACTCAACCTAGACATCCTCTTTATTGAACAATTCTTTCATAGCCCATTTCCCTTTCTCCTTGGCAAGACGAGAGGACTGGCGGGTACTAGTGGACTGGGGGGTAGCATTTTTGGTGCAGTCAAGGTTGATGTAAATTTTCTTGCACTTTCTAGAAGGCTGGGTAGCGTCATCTAGGGTTAGGTCATGTTTTCTACCCACACGCGAAGTAGGGGTAGGGCAGATTTCAAAAGAATTAGGGCTGACAGCAGGCGTAGATCCTCTGATAGAACCAGAAGGTGAGGGAATGCCTTGGTTGAGGGAAACCAAGGTGTTGGTTGTATTCCAGGTTTTGCCTTCTTTTTCGTCAGTTCTGTGCTCTTTCCTCTTCAGGTTTTCATGTTTTCATGTCTTTCAGCCTAAAACCTGTGAAAATGTTCAAAGTCTTAAACCCTAGCTCTTGTTCAATGTTCAAAATTGAAGAAAAACCCTAAGGCATTGAATCACTTATGTTTCTCAGTTACTTTTTGTCTCACTTAAGTCATGAGTTCTTTTCTAATCGCTTAGTCGCACAACTTGAAACAACATATTCCTTTTTATCCCCGACTCTGCGATTAGTTTTTGTCACATTGTCTCATGTAATAACCGAATATTCCCTATTCTTTCCCAGACTTCGTGATTCACTCTGTGTCACGTAATCATTGAATCATTTGAACAAAGCAGTAATATATCAGTGGGCCCACAAACAAGTCGGGTGATCGCAAGATGTTTTCCACAGTTAAGAAAATATTAAGAGACACTGTGATTACCTTTTGTCACATAATCACTAATGAGTCTAATATTAAGTGTGATGCAAAGCCTTCAGTCCCGTAGTCTCCAGAAAAGAAGCCGATTAAGTTGAAACTACCGAGACTTCGCGACTAACCTTTTACAATTTGGAATAAAGCACAGTCGGGTTGTCGCTAGATAACTTAGTTTGCAAATCAAAAGAAGACATCTGTCAGGAGGTAAGTGGATTTTAGAATGATCACTTAAAGGTATAAGTGTGTTCAGTGACTACGAGACTACTTAAGGGTAACTGTTAGTCGCAGGGTCTTGGAATGTTTTAAAGCTATGATAAGTAACTTGGTGATTAAGTGATAGCCGTTAGATAAAATTATGAAAAGATCCTATGGTGGTCGCCAAGTCTCAGAATCAAAGACCCTAAAGAGAAAAGTCCTCGCGACTCAACGGATAAGGTATGTCGTGAGGTCGCAAGATGATGTTAAGGGCAGGTTTCTTTGTCACGGTGTCTCGTGAGGTTTTTGGCATTCAATATTTCATTTAGCGATCGAGCGACTAAGGGTTGTCACACAGTCCGGCAGAGAAAAGATAACATTTGGCGACTAAGAAATAACTGTGAAAGATAACACTAACTGCTAGTCGCATAGTCTGAGAAAAGAACGTGGTTAGTGATAACCACTGGCGACTTAGATTTTCTTTGTGTCGCGTGATCGCCAAATGTTGACTCTGGTTAGTAAAAGTAATGTAGTTTCACAGTCGCCATGTCTCCGGATAAATCATGGGTTAAGGATTGGGATCAGCAACAGAGAAAATGAGTGTAGTCGCCTTGTCGCTTAATGCTGATTTTTGTAAAAAAGTGCCAATATTAAATATGTCAATATGAATTATTCGGCGGCCAATCAGATTTCTAGATTTTGATTACTGTGCAGAAAAAGGGTAGCTGAGATGTAAGATAGAGGGCCAATCCCAGGGTGACATGTCAGCCCATTTGAATTTTATAAGGTTTAGCCAAGGATTCAGTTTTACAAATTTGATTTTTCTGTCACACTTAGGAAACTACGGCTAGGTTTTCAATTATGTTCACAGAATGTGGAATTTAAGACAGAATTGATGTTCTGAGAATCATGAGAAATGTACTTCGAACGGTTATTATAAAGAGATGATTGCTTGTTTATTTACATTCATCTTGCTTTCAGAGTTGCTAAGCTTAAAGAGTTCAGTTGCCAAAACAAAGTAAATTCAAAGGTTTGTAGAGTTTTCTGTGATTTAAAAAATTCATTATTTCCATAATTATACATAGAATAGTTTGTGAGTCCCAGTGATAGATTTGTTTCAATACCGATAGAGAAGAGAGATTCAAACACTAAAAACATGAGCAGAACAGTTAGTGTAGCTTCAACCAGCGGAGAAAGTGAGAGGGTGGAGGATGAGGCAAAGGGAAAAGTGAATTACTCAGATGAATTCCTCCTTCTCCTTCCTGGTTCGACACAGAATAAAAAGGTCAATGCTAATGTCCTCATTGATGAATATAAATATGTTTGAGAGGCTGTGACTCCAGGAACAATAGGTTTTTCTCTCTTCAACTATTTTTACAAAAATTCTGACAAGCCCATCCCAGTATCAAACCCTTGGACCTGTGGTTTAGCCAGGTTAATTGTTCCTGATGTCTTCCTAGATGTAGACTTGTTTTTAGACCTAGCCAATCACTATGATGTTTTGTCTAAGACCATCAGGAGGGATGATGGAACTGCCCTATTGATACTAAACATAAATTCATTCATGCAAGCCTTCGGCTTATACAAGATTGATGCAGAGATTTCGATGATGGTGTTGGACCTACAAGAGGTCCACTCCAATACTAGTTATGATTATATTCAACACATCATATATGAAATGCATGACGGTTTCATTGCAACCCAGAAGAGAATGAAGAACCCAAAGGAGAAGGAGCCCAAGTTTTTACATTACTCAGTTCTTATGCATCTCCTTTTGCATTTCAACTTTGTCATTATGGATGTTAATAATCTGGTCCCTCAGAGATTCTACCAAGCAGGACCAAATCCTATCCAATTTTGGGTGAGGGTTTGGAATTACACTTCCAAGGAATGTGATTATTATGCCTTTTAGAATTGGATTGTGTATCCAATAGTACAGAGTTTGGGAACCAGCAGAACAACAATCCAATTAAAAGTTATACAACTGCTTAGGCCATGTGAGTATACATATAGCTTGGGTGGAAAGCATAATTGGGGTGACTTCTTTTTGGAAGAAAATTATACAGTCATTAGGGTATATGGGTGTATTCACCCATCTCATCTATTATCATATTATGTGCCAGCAAGGGTGGCGGCAATGGAGTTTATATGGCAGCTGTTTTTGATAGACAACAAGCATTTTGTGCCACATAAGAAGGGGACTTTGACCCCTAGGTAGTTTAAGATTTCTAACTTCACAATTGGCAAGGGTGCCATTGATGCAGTAGGTCAATGGTTGGAAAGATACAGGATGGGGGCAGCCCCTTATAGATACATTGACCTAGAGGGTTTTATGGCAGGGGTAAGGAGATTGTATACTCCTACAATCCCCAATACAAATGTCCATTGTGAGTGCATAGAGGAAGATGCAACAAGGAATCTCTTGTATGAAGATGATATTCATACAAGAAGATTGAGGATTCAGGAATTGTTAAAATTGGAGAAGAAAATAAAGAGAAATGGGTTGGCTTTTGGGGGTTTTTACCCTGATCTCCCATATTTTGATAGAATTAAAACCATGATAGACAACTATTATGTGCTGAAAGAGCAACTGGATACATTTCTTGACAAGAAAGGTGCTCAGACACCTGATCATTCAGAATCTGAATATAATAGTAGTAGTGACAGTGATTATGCACATCCTACTATGCATGCTTCATCACAGCAAGATATTGTTGAAATACCACAGTTGCAGGGAGCAGAGGGTCACATTATAGATTTGACAGTTGCTACCCAACCAGATGATGTAGAGGAACCTGTTGCAAAGAGGCAGAAACTAGAGATAGGCCAGCCTTCAACTGAAGGGCAGAATAAGAAGAAAGATAAGGCTAAGGCCTTAGTACCTGGTAATAGGTTATATGGTCATAACCTAAGAAAGGAAATAAGGGAAGGTAAGAAATAGCAGCCTGACTTGGATGATGAGGTTGAGATGCCCCTTAAGGCATGTATTGATGAAAGATTGATTCATCAACAAGAGTTTTTAAATGATGATAATTTTGTAGAAACTGAGGAGTTTAAAGACTTCCTGAGATGGTACAAGAAAGAACAAATATGAGCAGAGTTAATAGTTGATGACAAAGAAACCATAACTAATGAGGCATTAATGGCTCTGCAGAATTATGATCCTGAAAATGAGGATATTTCACCAGAGGATGCCAGGAAATTAGTATTAGGAAGTGGAATACTATTGGATGAGGGTTGGGATTTAGCATCCGCATTCATTATTGATAAAATAAGGAAACAGCCAGACCTCAAGATGGCTAGTGAAGTGAAGATGGGAAATTTAATAAAAGGATTTGGGTATAGCGCAAAGTCTCAAGCCTTTGCAATGTGGAGCCTCTGTCCAAAATACCAAAAGACCCAAGTGGTAAACATTCAGGAGAATATGGTGGGCAATCAAATGGTCTAGACAATGCAAAATACAAGGTATTTGGAGATATCCCAAATCATGACACATTGGGATCACTTGAATGAAGACAAAACTAAACAATTGTCTGAAAGGTGTAGCACATTGGTGGAAGAGACTAGTGCCTTGGCAAAAGATAGAGAAATGTGCCGAGTGCAACTTTATGAGAGGGATCAGATGATAAATAAATTGATGGAAGAATTGGAAACAAAGCCTGAGGTGATGTATGTGCCACAACCCCTGCAAATTGAAGATAAAGCAAAATCTGAAAGCAAAATCTGAAGAGGTGGCTGAGGAAAAGGCTGAGGAAGAGAAAGGAAATGAGGTTGCTTTAAGAGGATTGAAGGGTGTGCTGCAACATAGAATTGATATCTTGAAAGATAAAACTGATGTTATACTCAATGCTTATAACAAATTGCCAGCTTTGCACACCGAGGTAATGGGGTATTTGGATATCCTTAACCCCTATTTTACTAAGTGGTCTACCAGGGTGTAGTTATTTGAAAAGTTAGCATCATAGCAATCCCTGAGATCAGATTTGCCAGAGATAGTTACTGAAGTTGAAGATGAGATCAAAAGAGTTAATATTGCTCTCTCATTCTTTAAGGGCAAATTGAACCAAATTGAGGTAAAGTTAAGCCTCTTTTCCAATGATTTTAACAGATTCATACCTTCCTTAAGAGGAGATGATGATCAAGTGAAGGCCATAGATGCCTGGAGGGGTGAGTTTGACAGCAAAATGCCTAGTAATGAGGCATTTATTTCAGGAACTGATATTGATGTAGAAGGGTTCAATAAGATATTGGACAAAGCTTTCAAGGCAGAAACCGACATCAATAAATTTCTAGTAGACATAAAAAATATCACTGATGCGAGATGGGACAGGCAAAAGGTCCAAATACAGAGTACACAGGATTTCAAGTGGCCATCAGATGATGAAGTGAAAGCATGGGAGGTGATGAATACACCCAAGAGGAAGAAGCCTGTAGTAGAAGAAGAAATTTTGGATGATGAGTAGGGATGATTACTTGGTACCTCACCACTAAAGATAAAGAGGATAGTTATTACAAAAGGAGAATGTAGGTAAATCTGAAAGCACGGTTATCTAGACTCGACATAACTGCTGCCATCTACTATGTACACTATCAGATCAAGTCGCTAGATCGGGAGAAGAACAAAGAATATCTATTTCTATCTTTTTGACTTGGTCATTCTACCGCTTCTTCTCTTTCTTTCTTTTTGTCTCTTCTATAGTTTTAGGGTTAGGTTTTTTGACACCATCTGAAGCTTGTAGCATCCTTTTGAAAAGGATTCCAAGATGGTTGAAGACCTATATATATAGAGGAGAGTTGTATTTTGAAAAGATGATGAAATATAATGTAAAGAATTAGTCTTTCTAAATCTGTGCCTGTGTTCTTTCAAGCTTCAAAACTTTTTCTTATGTATGAAAGAAGGATTACATCAATAAAATACGGTGCAATTTTACTCTTCCTTATTGTTGTCTCTTTATTTCCTGTGTATGCTTTTTTATGTTTAAGATTGTAAGGCAGTCTAAAGCATTTTGGTTACAAGGCGACTATCTAATTACTTGCGAGTTTCTTTCATGTAAAGAACTAAGTTTTGTGAGTAGTTTCAGGAAGCATATCAGTATTTAAGGATTTGATACAGTATTTTAGAGGTAACCAGAGAATTTGTAAGTCAACTTATCCTAATTGCATGTAGGTTGTAAGGCAGCTTACAGTGTTTTGTTTATGTGAAACTTCAAGCTTTTGATTCTGTAACCCAAAGGATTAGCACTGATCTAAACCTGGGTCTGATAATCTATCATCATCTAAGTTTTCAAAACATTCAAAATTATTCTAAACACATTTGTCACTAAAATATATGAGCTGAATTCATTAAGGACCTATTTTAGCAAGACAGTGTCCATTTTGTTGATTATTTAGAGAGTGAATCATTAGGTTATCCCTCCTAAAATCAAAAGGAAGAAGGATGCAAATCCTTGACTCATTTACCTATGTTCTCAAAACCATAGCCTGGCTTATAGTACTCTATTTCAAACTAGTCATTGCAATCTCTAAAGTGTTCTATAAGTTGTTATAGTGAGGTTTTGGGTTCATACCTAGTGAGTGAAACAATCCACCAAATATATAGACTGAGATATCAGTAATCTTTAAAAGGTAAAACCTGCCTGAGTCTGTGGAGCTCAAAAATGAAGAAGGATATTATCCAATCCTTAGAAATTAGTCTTTCTCTTGCCTAAAATAGGTTGCAACTGAGTATTCAAGGTATACTGTCATTATTAGGTAAAGTATTGCAAGAAAAATAGCTAACAAATTGGTGACTCTGCTGGGGATAGTTATTTAAAAGATCATTTTTGAAAGTTCTCCCGGAATCTGATTGCTAGAAAAGTATTCATAAGTACCAGAGAAAGAGTTTGGCCCATCCAAGTCGCCTAACAAATTGGTGACTCTACTGGGGAAAAAGAGATTGTAAAGTCTTGTTGAAGTATTCAGAAATCTCTAGTGTTCTACAGTTTTAAAATTTTATTGCAGTTGAGTTGGCCTATCCAGGTAATCTGGATATCTGGCACTTAACAGTTTAAGCTTGTTTTCAAGCCATATTTGTGGTTACTAGTAAGGTACCCTCTTGATAAGTATTCATCCAAATTTTTTTGGGTGGCGACTCTGAAAGGAACATCTTTGTGATTAGTGCAAAATAAATAAATGTCTTACAGAATGAATACTAGGTCAAGAGTAAGAAGTGACCCAGAGAGGGTATTACATGAAGGAATCCCATCAACCTCAAGAGTTGGAGTCTCTTGGAGGAAAAAAGGAAACCAAGTTGATATGGATGAAACTCCTTTAAAAGGAGAAGAGGTAAATATCAGTAATGACATGAATACTATTCAACACTCTCATGATGGAAATACTTTAGACTATGAGGAGGCTACTGAAAGAGTATTAGACACACCCACACTCACTTCTACTTCAAATGAGAGAGAAGAGATTACTAAACCTAGTTCAGATTCAGAAGATCCCCCTTCTGATATGCTGGCCAGTGAAGAGAAGTTTATTTTGAAGCAGCTTGCCCTAGTTCAACAAATGAAAAAGGAAAGAGAAATGAGAAAGAAAAGGAATGATCATAAGGCTCTTGATAACAATAGAAAAAGACTTCCAAAAAACCAAACTATGAAAGAAACAGACAAGTCTCAGAAAAACAAAGAAATACCATCCACCCATAAATCTTCTATTTCACAAATAAATAAGGGTAAATAAAAGATGGGTGAACATAGAGATCAAGAACCTAAATTTCAGAAGCCTATGGTTGAACAAATGTCCAAATTAGAAATTGATTTAGAAAAATTGAGAATTGAAAAAGAAACCATGGAAAAAATGTTGGA
>MU224933.1:2536018-2570738 GCA_018584345.1 Thuja plicata
ATTCAGGAGAATATGGTGGGCAATCAAATGGTCTAGACAATGCAAAATACAGGGGATTTGGAGATATCCCAAATCATGACACATTGGGCTCACTTGAATGAAGACAAAACTAAACAATTGTCTGAAAGGTGTAGCACATTGGTGGAAGAGACTAGTGCCTTGGCAAAAGATAGAGAAATGTGCCGAGTGCAACTTTATCAGAGGGATCAGATGATAAAGAAATCGATGGAAGAATTGGAAACAAAGCCTGAGGTGATGTATGTGCCACAGCCCCTGCAAATTGAAGATAAAGAAAAATCTGAAGAGGTGGATGAGGAAAAGGCTGAGGAAGAGAAAGTAAATGAGGTTGCTTTAAGAGCATTGAAGGGTGTGCTGCAACATAGAATTGATATCTTGAAAGCTAAAGCTGATGTTATACTCAATGCTTATAACAAATTGCCAGCTTTGCACACTGAGATAATGGGGTATTTGGATATCCTTAACCCCTATTTTACTAAGTGGTCTACCAGGGTATAGTTATTTGAAAAGTTAGCATCATTGCAATCCCTGAGATCATATTTTCCAGAGATAGTTACTGAAGTTGAAGATGAGATCAAAAGAGTTAATATTGCTCTCTTATTCTTTAAGGGAAAATTGAACCAAATTGAGGTAAAGTTAAGCCTCTTTTCTGATGATTTTAACAGATTCATACCTTCCTTAAGAGGAGATGATGATCAAGTGAAGGCCATAGATGCCTGGAGGGGTAAGTTTGACAACAAAATGCCTAGTAATGAGGCATTTATTTTAGGAACTGATATTGATGTAGAAGGGTTCAATAAGATATTGGATGAAGCTTTCAAGGTAGAAACCGACATCAATAAGTTTCTAGTAGACATCAAAAATATCACTGAAGTGAGATGGGACAGGGAAAAGGACCAAATATAGAGTAAACATGACTTCAAGTGGCCATCAGATGATGAAGTGAAAGCATGGGAGGTGATGACTACACCCAAGAGGAAGAAGCCAGCAATAGAAGAAGAAATTTTGGATGATGAGTAGGGATGATTACTTGGTACCTCACCATTGAAGATAAAGTGGATAGTTATTGCAAAAGGAGAATGTAGGTAAATCTGAAAGCACGGTCATCTAGACTCAACATAACATCTTCCATCTACTATGTACACTATCAGATCAAGTCGCTAGATTGGGAGAAGAACAAAGAATATCTGTTTCTATATTTTTGACTTGGTCATTCTACCACTTCTCTTTCTTTCTTTTTGTCTCTTCTATAGTTTTAGGGTTAGGTTTTCTGAGACCATCCGAAGCTTGTAGCATCCTTTTGAAAAGGATTCCAAGATGGTTGAAGACCTATATATATAGAGGAGAGTTGTATTATAAAAAGAGGATGAAATATAATGTAAAGAATCAGTCTTTCTAAATCTGTGCCTGTGTTATTTCAAGCTTCAAAGCTTTTTCTTATGTATGAAAGAAGGATTACATCAATAAAATACGGTGCAATTTTACTCTTCCTTATTGTTGTCTCTTTATTTCTTGTGTATGCTTTTTTATTTTTAAGATTGTAAGGTAGTCTGAAGCATTTTGGTTACAAGGTGACTATCTAATTACTTGCGAGTTTCTTTCATGTAAAGAACTAAGTTTTGTGAGTATTTTCGGGAAGCATATTAGTATTTAAGGATTTGATACAGTATTTTAGAGGTAACCAGATAATTTGTAAGGCAACTTATCCTAATTGCATGTAGGTTGTAAGGCAGCTTACAGTGTTTTGTTTATGTGAAACTTTAAGCTTTTGACTCTGTAACCCAAAGGATTGGCACTGATCTAGACCTGGGTCTGATAATCTATCATCGTCTAAATTTTCAAAACATTTAAAATTATTCTAAACACATTTGTCACTAAAATATATGAGCTGAGTTCATTAAGGACCTATGTCAGCAGGACAGTGTCCATTTTGTTGATTCTGTAGAGAGTGAATCATTAGGTTATCCCTCCAAAATCAAAAGGAAGAAGGATGCAAATCCTTGACTCATTGGCCTATGTTCTCAAAACAATAGCATGGCTTATAATACTCTGTTTCAAAATAGTCATTGCAATCTCTAAAGTGTTCTATAAGTTGTTATAGTGAGGTTTTTGGTTCATACCCAGTGAATGAAACAATCCACCAAATATATAGACTGAGATATCAGTAATCTTCAAAAGGTAAAACCTGCCTGAGTCTGTGGAGCTCAAAAATGAAGAAGGATATTATCCAATCCTTAGAAATTAGTCTTTCTCTTGCCTAAAAGAGGTTGCAACTGAGTATACAAGGTATACTGTCATTATTAGGTAAAGTATTGCAAGAAAAAGAAGTAACACGAGGGTGACAAATTCTGTAGGGCAATTTGGGTAATTTCCACAATGGGCGGAGGGCAGAGAGCCTGGTGGAACTAGTAAATTCTAAAGATAAGCTCCTAGTGAAGGTAAATGGGTTTTTTACCAAGAGAGATTGCCTCATTCATGGTGGCCACAATATTTTCCAAGGAGTGTAGAAGATAAAAATGCATAGAAATTAACAACTTATGTCTAAGATGATTAAGAAAAGGGAGGTGGTAATTGTAGAACGTACCAAATTGGCCCTCTAAGGTGAAATATTTCATAACGAGCTTGCACATCACCGGCCAGAACGCCGGAAGGTCAGCTGTGCTATAAATACCATTTTTAGACACTGGTTAATCGTCACTAGAAAAGAACTAGTCAAAATCTATTTTGGCTTGGGTTTTGGTGGCTTTCTTCCACTCCCTGCCTGTGGTGGCCATACCCATGGATTTACCAATAACCTCCTCATTAATCTCAAATGTGATACCATTAAATGTGACCCTTCTCTCATTCCATCTTTTGGTGAATTGATGAGAGATCATCTTATCGTGCCCAGCCAAGCATTTCATGAAGGGAAGAATCCCTCCTTCCTTACAAAAATACATCACCATCAAGTCCAAGGAGAAATATTCCTTAATCTTTTCTGGTTCAATCCTATGACGATCCCCTCCCATATTTGCAGAGTTTTTAGACATAGCCCTCACCCAATAATTCCACGTTTGGTAAGAGAAGAAACCCTTCAAAGCACAATACCAAAAAAAACTAGAGCACGAAAAGAAAGCAAATCCATTGCATGAAATGACAGAAATGAGATAATAACTTGGCCTTAAACATCTGTCATTTCACATACAAAAAACTACAGTAATAATTGCCTTTAGGCATAAAAAACACCACCAAGGGCACCACCAGGGTTAACACATGGGAGCGGTGTTGTAACCCATAATTACCATCAAATAAATCTTCATTGTATCTCTTATTAATCTCCTTAAATTGCCAATGTATCTGATGCTAATTAAAGTCATAATGGCACTTTATGAAGGGAGTGACACAAGCTGGCCACGTCCACCACCAAAAAGAATTGGGGATCATACATTTGGGGGCCATGTGGCCTTTCCAAATGTGATAAACAACCAAGCTATAATAGATATTGCTTTGGGGTCCGCCTTTTAGTGCCCGAATCAGACATTGATTTTTAAACATTTTGGTTTTTGTTGTTGGTACCACTCATTTCCCACTTAAGCAGGTCCTGAGTATTTTTGGGCAGCTGAGTAGAAACACACCAACATCATAAGCCATCTATCTACAGACTTGCAGCTGCCATGGAATCAACAACAGAATTCCCTTCCCTGTAAATGTGTTTTATGATGGTCTCACTAAAGTAACCAAGAAGTCTTCTTATATCCGATAGGATAGGGTGAAATCTCCACTTGGTCATAGAACAACCACCAACAACATCAACAATAATGTTGGAATCCCCCTCGATCTCAATCCTTGAGCAACCCAAGTTAAGGGATAAATTCAATCCCCATAAGAGCGCCATATCCTCCGCCTGTTTAACCGAGTGGTCAACAAGGAGACCAGCATAAGTAACCACCATTCTCNTCTCCCCCAGTGATCCCTTATTATTCCCCCTTCTTCTTGAAGGCCACCCCGGGCAGCCCCATCAAAGTTAAGTTTGTGCCAGTAGGCCTGAGGGGGGACCCAAAAAGTCATCTTTCTAGCTCTTAGTTTAGATTTTTTGAAACTAGCAAACCCCTTGCCCAATCACCAATCCTTAGCAATCTTCCAGTCAAAGTCAGTAGGAGGATAATTTGGGCTTTTCTAGCTTCCCACCAACAGGTTTTCCTATAAAATTTTATAGCCGAGATAAAAAAACATCCTTTGTAGTGAGTTTAGTAACTCTAAATATCCTGTTATTGCGTTCCTTCCAAATTACCCAACAGAATATCGGGGGAATTTTGTTCCATAGGATTTTTATCAGTGTGTGCTATGAGGGCAAGTGCCATTCAAGAAGCATATCATGGATGCTATGGTTTGAGACCCATGGGAGGTTGAGTCTAGAGAGGATCTCCTGCCAGATCCTGACAATGAACTCACACTGAAGCATGATATGGTTAGAGCTTTCCTCATCTTTCCTACACAGGCATCATCTGTTAGCAAGGCTAAACCCTCATTTGACAAGATTGTCAAGTGTGAGGATTTTCCCATGGAGTATTGTCCACCAGAGAAAGTTAATTTTAGGGATTAATTGTGGCTTCCAAACCTTCATCCAAAAATAAATATCAACATTGTCATTGATAAGCATACCATAGGCTGATTTTATAGAGAACTCACCGTGTTGAGTGTGTCTCCAAAGCAATCTATCAGGTTGGTCTATTATAGGGATGTAGACCAAAAGCAACAAGTCACTGAGTTTAGTTGCTAGTGTGGTCAGGCCTGGTCTATTCTCAAGATGAGGGAGGAGGTCAATCCATTTACCATGAGAGATAAAGTTAGATTCTAGCGGCCCAACACCAAGGCTCAAAATGTTCCTCAGCTAGGAGAAACAAGAATTCCCAAGGATGGTGTCAGGCATCCAGGGGTCATCCCAAAATCTGATGTCCAAACCATTACCCAATGACGAGATGGTCCCTTTTTCTAATATACTTCTGCATTGAAGGATACTGTTCCAGATTTTGGAGCCCCCCAGGTGACCCTGCACCATGAAGAGTTTACAATAGAAACCCCCATCCAAATACTTACCTTCCATGATTCTACACCAGTCAGTAGTTCCCATCACCATGGTCCAAGCCATCTTAGAGAGCAAAGCTCTATTAAGGTTGCAAATTTGCCTTAACCTTGGGCCTCCCAGGGCTTTGGAGAGACAAACTTTATCCCAAGAGACCAACGAGAGACATTTCTTTTCCTCAGACCCAACCAAAGGAAGGTACATTGAATTTTTTCAAGCTTGTCACCCATGAAACTAGATATTTTAAATATAGACAAAAAATAAACATGAATTCCTTGGAGGAAAGTTGCAAGGAGTTGAAGCTTACTAGAATTACTGAGGAGTTTACCTTTCCATCCCTCCAGTTTCCTTTGTGTCCTTTCAAGGATAGAATTCTAGAATTCATTCTTCACATCTTGGACAGTCAATGGAAGGCCAAGATAAGTATCATGAAGTTTATCAGCCTGGCATCCGAGAATCTTCATTATTTTTTTCTAAACTAGGTCGTCAGTGTTGAAGAAGAACATTCGGATTTTGTGATAGTTGATATGCTGTCCCAAAGCGGTAGCATAATTTTCCAATAGCCGCTTTCACATTTTAGCTTCCCTAACTAAGGAGGCCCCAAAGAAGAAGGTGTCATCAACAAATTGCTATAGGATTGCAGGTTACAAAGTAGTGGCTGGCTTAATCCCCTTAATTGCTCTTGACTAGCCCATCTCCATCATATTTTAGCCAAGAACCTCTACAAGGAGGATAAAGAGGTAAGGAGACAGGGTGTCCCCTTGGCAGAGACCTTTTTTGGGCTGAAATTTACCATTAAATAACACTGAGAATCTCATAGTCTCCAAGCAATTCTTAATGAGGTCGATAAATTTCTCTGAGAAATCAAAAGCATATAGGACTTTGTAGAGGAATGTCCAATTGACTTTATCATAGGCTTTAGAAATAGCCAGCTTGAGGGTCATCCCAGTGACCCTACTATGGTCAATAGAGTGAATGATTTCATGAGTGGTGATGGAAGCATCCATAATTTTCTGACCGAGGACAAATCCTTTCTTATTGGGGCTGATGATTTTGTCGAGCAGGGGTTTGATTCGATTAACTATAATTTTGGAGAAGGCTTTATACAGAGTATTGCAGAGGCTAATAGGTCTGAAGTCCTCCATAATTTTGGGCTCAGCACATTTGGGGACCAACACAATATATGTGTCATTAAGTTGCTTAAGGATTTTTTTACATCTGATGAAATCTTGCGCAACATGAATGACATAATAACCAACAATATCCCAATATTATTGGAAGAAGGCAAGGGGAACCCATCCTCACCAGGGGCTTTGTAGGTTCCCATGGAGAAGACCTGTCTTTGAACCTCCTCATCAGTGACCCTAGACAAGAGAATATTATTTTCATTAGACGTGATGGCCCTGGGTAGTTGCACAATGAGATGGTCCTGGAGGCTAACAGAGTCCCAAGAAGAAGTATTGGTGAAATCTCTAAAGAAATAATCAGTGGCTAGCCCTCCAATTAGGATGGGGTCCAATATTTCCTACCCCCCTGAGTTCCTGAGTGTGGCGATGGAGTTCCTATTTTTGTTTCCAGAAAACCTCTTCATTGGCCAGTGTCTCCTTCCAACTTCTCCTAGTATTTTCTTCCTCCAAGTATAGATCACCCGATAGATCACCCCCTACCATTTTCCTTTGGAGAGCATCAAGTTTATCATTTAATTCCTTTTTAGTGTAGAAGATGCGTCCAAAGGTGAATTTTCCAACCTTTAACCTCACCTCTAATAAGCTCAAGCTTGGAAGAAACCCTAAACATGGCCGAGCCTTTAATCAGTGTGGACCACCAATGTTGGATCTTGTCATGGAAGCCTGAGTGGGAAGCCCATATAATCTCATATCTGAAGGGAGCAGGGTATTGGTATCAAACATCCACCCATTTAAGGAGAAGGGGGTTATGATCCTATGTCATCCTAGGGAGCGCAGCCAATGAAAAGGCCACCCCCAGATCCTGGGTGGAAGATAGGAAGACACGGTCCAGGTGGACCTGTATGATATGGATACCTTTCCTTTAGTTAGTCAATGTGAAGGAGTTGCCTCTTAGCTCAACATTATAAAGACCACAATCTCCCACAAAGTTAGTCAGGTCTCCCATACTGATAGTTTAGTCCAAATTTCCCCCACACTTCTTAGAAGGAAATAGGGGAGGGTTAAAATCTTCCACCACCATGAGCCTAGAATGTTAGAGACTCGAGAAAGATAACTTTAGATCTTCCAAAACCCCATTTCTCTCCTATTGGGTATTAGGAGCATAAATATTCAAACAGAGCCAGGCCTCCTTCAGGGAGGTGAAGGCTCACTGCCAGGTGGTAGTGGGAAAAACTTTGGGCATCAACCATGACCTTGGAAGGATTTCAGAGGGTGGCTATACCTCCTAAAGCTCCTTGAGCCTCAGAGTAGAGAAAATTGGCCCCAGGCCATAGCATTCCCACCAACTCCTCAAAGTTATCATAAGACATTTTAACCTCTTAAATTAAAATAATGTCAAATTTATATTCAAAAATGTATTGCTTGACAGCGAGTTGTTTCTAGGGGTTATTGAGCCCCCTAATATTCCATGATAGAACTTTTAAGGCCAAAAAATATCGCCCAAACTCAGGCATTAGGGCATACTAATATTTCATGGTAACAATGGAAACCTTCCTGAGTTGTGGGTCAACTCTGAATAAGAAGGAATCCCTGGATTCTAGGCCGGTTCCTATTGGATTTGGGGTTTCAGTAATCTATTTCTCTCTTCTGATTTTTGGAAGGAAAGGGAGAGATTTTAACTAAAAACTAAAATGAACAAAAGTTGAAAGGTGATACACCAAATAAGATTCAGATTTCTTATAAGGTTCAAACTAACATTCACTTAACATACCCTAATGATTTCTACAAAATCATTCATTTTCTAATACATAGGATAACTTGAAAGTCACTACTAGGGATCTTACCACAAATAGTAACACTCTTGCCAACAAACATGCAGATTCTACAAAAGGTTATATTCTACAACCTAGAATAGGAATCAAGAAAATTCACTAATCTATATTATAGGTACATTACACTTCAAATACAAAAAAAATGGATAGGATTGATAACAGAGATCATAACAAGGTGTATGAATAATGGGCTAGCTTTATTCTTATCAAAATTTGTGGGAAGTTACATGAATGAGTTTTAGAATAATGGCAAGGAATACATGCATCCTCTTACAAAAAATCGATACTCAACATGAAATAAAATGGATATAAAATGCATTAAAAAACTATAGGAACAAAATAGTTCACTAAAAGTTCTTCTCTCCAAATTCTGACCCCTTTAATAATGAATAAGAGGGTCAAATATATAGCCCCTAAGGCTAATCTCTAAAATGAAATCCCCCTCCAAAACTCCCTTCAAAATAGATAGATCATCCTTATTTTAAGGCCTAAATCATGCCCATAATGTAGCCTCCAAAAATCCCTCCTAATTAGCTAGATAACTCTCCTAAATTAGTTGAAACCCTAAATCTAAGGCATAAATAATGCCAAAAATAAAGCCCCGCCAAAGTTGGTCTCTAAAGATTTGCATCTTTTTTACAAAGTGTACCAACTTATTACAAAATAAATTACATAACCCATCAAAATCTACCCCAAATGCATAAACCCGGTCCATAACATGAAACCCTAACTCGGTGACATAAACTTGACACCATATAACACATCACCCTAACCACCATCAAAACTGACATCATATAACACATCGCTAATATCATAAGAAATATCTTCATCCATCATGGCATAGGATTAGCTAGCTTAATGTTGGTATCAACTTAGAAGGGAACAACCCGAGGCACCTTCTGCTAAAACACTGCAGTCATAACTTCTTCATATACTTTGATGGACTTCAAAAGTTTTTCCAACTTAGCATAGGCATTGTTAGCCATTTCATTTTTGCACTTGCTTTTTGGGAGAGAATTTTAGGGTTTCTTGTCCTAGCTGTTTGTGTCACCATGTTTCTGATTTTGGCATTCTTCTTGGCCTCTGCTGCTTAAACTTGGCTAATCTTGAGCTCACCTTTTAGTGTGCAAGTTTTTCCCTATCATCAACTGCGGATCATGATTGTGAATAGAACTCGGGCTATGCTTGGTACTTGAGTGCACACTCTGGATTTAACTTCTTTTTAAAGAGCTCGGGCACTCTTTCTCATACCATGATTGTACTTAGCTTGGACTCCACTGCCATAAAACATGGCATTCACTATATGGATTTGTCTTTGAATGGTGTTGGGGTTTTGATCCGCAAATTTAAGAATATTCTCTAGAGTCTTCTTTAAGTTTCATGCATGAGGTATGATGCTCCTTCTGCTTCTCCTTAAGAAGCTCAAGATTCTTCTTGTGTGAACTTGAGGTTCATTTGAACTTTGCATGCTGTCGTTGTATTGACTGGAGTGTTAAATGCCATATTACATGGTGCTTTTCCTGAATCCTCATGAACTCGGATTCATCATATCTTGACTTTGCAACTCACAAATAATTAATTTTTTTTCATTCTGTCATCTTTTGATCTCTACTAAAAAATAGATATTATTTTGGGGCGACATGCTATAACCTTCTACAATATTGGTTAGGATTTTGGGTTTTAATGACTTGCATCTTTTTGGGCAACAAATCTAGGTCCTGATTTAGTTCACTGTTGAATCTCCTCTTCTTTAGCATGAAATCTATAGCTTCTCTTTGAGTTATGTTCTCTGTTGCTTTAGTTATGATACTCTCCACATGATTTTGCACCGTCTGTTGGTTGAAGGGCAAAAAATTGAATACCCACATGGCCTTTTTGTAAATCTGGAAGTTAAATCAAAACATATGCAAGTTGTCATTATCTTTCTGAGAGATAAAATTCATTCTGTCTTTTGTAGGCTCCATTTAATGTTTATTCTGAAGCTCGACAATAATGTCATGTCTAAAACACATCCTCATACCTTTGAGGCCGTGAGCATTTTGAACTGAAACATTACCTGTCTCATCTGCATAAAAAACCCTAACCCATGCTCAACAATTACTTCATTATTTAGTAACTCATGCTTTGTCTGTATTCGTTACTATTTGAATTCTTTCAATATGTGGTTTCTTTATGCAAAAAATATAAGTCAACAACATATAAATACACTTTTTATTTAGTTTTTATGTAAAAATCACCCATGGGGTTCGAGCACGGGCTCGTGACTCCCATGGGCAATATTTATAACATGAAGTTCAAACATAAAAATAAACATCCTCTACATTCTAAATCTGCTTGACTCCATCCCCCGCATGAACTGTTAGTTGATCATTATAAAAAGCATGTTATAAATGGATAATACAGTTATCTATCCTCCTTTTGCACATGATCACTCCTCTCATTGTTTTGATAACTTATAATAGCAACACTGATATCCATTTTATTTCTGTATATGCATATTTTGATTGTAAAATAGATACCATTTTGTTCCATCTGTATATGCATGTTACTTCATAACAAAATTATTATACTCTCATTTTTTGATTGCAATCAATCATTTATTTCCTTTTCTGCACATCTCTTTCTCTCATGCACACACATATAAATTCTCTTGCACCCGGTTTTGATCGCTGTCATTGCTTGCTCAATTTGAACCTTTTCATATTTTTGTGAAGTTTGAGCAAGGGATCATGACAATCACAAACAACATTACCTCTATTATCTGTTTTTAGCTGTATGCACCCTAAAATGGTCGCCTGGACCATGGGCCCCATTTATCATTTTGTCAAATTCCTGAATCAATGGTTTGCAACATTTTCAATTCAAATCAATTTCTTTGATCAAATTGTAATTAATTCAATTATTTCCTAAGGTTTGATCATTCTTATTTAATTAAAATATTTAATCTCCCTTTTAATTAAATAAAATTCATCTTATTTAATTAAAAGATTTAATCTCCCTTTTAATTAAATTCATCTTATTTAATTAAATTAAATTCCTCCCATTTAATTAAAAAAAAATCTTCTAATTTATTTAATTAAAAGAAAACCCCTCTTTTAATTAAAAAATAAAATCCCCACTTAAAGCACTTTATTTGATGAAAAAGGAAATAAATTAAATAAAAATCCCTTTTTCTTCACATCCTCCTTAGTGGTGGGATTTTTGCCTCTTAATCATAGCCTTTGATTTTTGCCTCTTAATCTCAACCATTCACTTTCCTTTAAAATGAGATCTCTCCTTCTCATTCATAGATCATCTTTTTCATAGTATTGTTATGCTGCAGGTTTGGAGAGCAATTTTGGAGGAGGATTTGAGAACTGAAGCTTGAATATTGCAACTTCTCTCTTCTTGTCATCTTCTTACATCCATGGCTATTCATGTAGATTAGAATCATGTTTATTTTCATAGATTAGATTTGCATATTTCCCTTCATAGATTAATCATGCATTGTTATCATTTAGATTAATTTCCTTTCATGCATTGCAATCATATAGAGTACATCTCATTTTCATGCATTGAATCTCTCATTTCATGGTGTACTTGCATGGGCACAACTAGGTCAATCTAAGGGCTTCCATTACAAACCTGTGCACTCCATGACTAGAGAGCTATGAGTTGATATTTGAGGCCTCATTCTTGAGCAACCTTGGATGGAATGACCCATAGAAGTGTGTCAACATTTTAGTACACATTTTTGGCGCCCATCGTGGGGAAAAAGATTCATTTTCTGTCACTTTAGCTATTTTTTGTCATTTATTTTTGGATTTTTGTATTTTTTGTCTTTTTTGTACTTGCTATTTTTGTCTGCAGGAAAATCTCTCGCGACATTTTGTAGGTTTACAAGAAAAATTTTGCCGGATTTTGCATTTCCTCATGGGGCTCTATTTGAATCTTCGCACGACATTCGACAAAAGGCTCTGTGATCTGTTACTATTTACTATTTTTTGCATTTTTTTGTTGTCTGTGTGTTTCTTCGCATGAGATTCTGTGAATCTTCGTGCGGCTATCTGTGAATCTTCTCGCGGAACTCTAAGAATCTTCACACGAGATTTCGCACTAGAGATCTATTTTTCATTGCTATATTTATATATCTCTATTTTTCTTGCTAACCACTAATGTTTACTATTTCTGGTGGTTTATGATTTGTTGTTGCTATTGTTGTTGCTGATTTGGACTTGCTTGGATAAACAACAAAATGATTCGCGTTGCATTGGATTTGAGGTATTTTGTTGATCTCTATAACATTTGGATTTTGGAAATAAAATGAACATCTCATGTGATTAGCTTGAGTGTTTTCTTGCTTTCATAGATGACATTTTGAATTGGTGCTCTAAAAATGGACCTAGATTTTCTTTGTTTCATATATGTTTTACATAGTAATTAGGCCCTAAGAACACTATCTGTGGTGTTCTTGAGAGAGTGGGCTTCATTCTCTTGTCTTACATGTGAAGCTCTTCTTGACGATAGATCCCCTTGTAGGTAGGGAAGGATTTGTTTTTATCTCATTGGTCAACTTGGTTTGGGCTTCAAATTTTGGCAATACTTTCTCTCTTTGGGGAGATTGGTGTTATTTGTTGTTGTGTGAATCTTGAATGAGGTGATTTCAAATTAGTGAGTCAATGAATCATGTTTGCTATGTTTTGGCGAGGTGAAGATGCTAGAGGATTATGCTCTTTTCCCTTTTGGGAGAATCAGAAACTTGGAACCCTTGAATCTGAACCAAGTCCCCATGTGGTCCATATTGTGAGTCTTCCTTGTTAGAGAGGGTTAACCATAGAGGACATTCCCTTTATTGGGTAAACCATGTAGGTGGAACCTCAAGCGGTAATAGCCATTTTTTCCATGGTAGCAACAACCGCTATATAAATGTCCTTGTGGAAGAAATATCCACGGGTGTAGTTTGTTGTGGGTTTTCATATCTCCTTAGAAGATCTTGATTGATTAAATTCTCGGACTGTGTCAAAACCTCAGTGCACCCGGATTGGATTTCATCCACTTGAGATTGCAAAATTTGTAGAGTCAAACCATTATTAAGAACCATAGTGCAACCAACTTTTTCTTTTCTAGGACTATGTGCGGGATTGGAAAACATTTTGAGAACATACACAAGTAGCATTCTTATGGAGTAGAAATACTATGACACTATCCATGTTCATGTGCAAGGTTTCTTTGTCCCTTCCTCATTTTTTGAAGACAATTGATTTCTTGAACTCCTTGATTGCTATATTGCGTGTCTGATTCATGATAAAATTTGTTAATGCATCTAGTTGGTTATTTAAAATAAGAAAAAACTAAGTTCTGTATCCTTTCCTCGTGCGAGAAAATTGTTTCTTCACGCTGTTTGCTGCGTTTTCTCACGCAGCTATGTGAGTATCCTTACGCAAATCTTGCTATCAGTTTGCTATTTCCTGTTTCACCGGTCTAAGTTTTCTCGCACCGCTTTTGGCATTCTGTTGCGCGATCCTACAAATCCTTGCGTGAGAGAGCATTTCCTCGCGTGAAACTACCCGTCAGTGAACTATTTGCTGTCATTTTTGAGCCCGTTTAGCTTGCTATCCTATCATTTTTGGATTTTTGGGTTGATCCAGGTCAGATTGGATTACTTACCTCACTGTTAGAAGCTTGTTTAGGTTTTGATTCTTGCATTTTGACCTCTTAAATTAGCAATCTTTGATTTCACATGTGACCTTGATTGGTGCTTTGTGAGCTAGAAACCATCCTTGTTGAAAAGATAAACCTTTAGATTCCTTGATAACACACTTGGAGAGTTTTGGTACTTTCTTGTCCATCCACTTTCATACAATTTTAATTTCAATTTCAATATCAATTAATTGGGGTAAGACCATCCTCCTGATCCATAATGTGCTAGGGTATTCACCCGAATTTATTGGGCACCTCTGTGGCAGTGTTGGCTTATGCCTCTTTGCAATTTTCTATCTTATCACCTCCTTTTGGACAAGTTAATGCTTTTTCTATCCTAGTGTGGTACCAATGTTTCTTAGGGTAATCCTATCAACTAGCACATTTTCTTTCATGCCATTTACAACAAGATATCAAGTAAATCAAGGAAAACAACCTCAAGTGGTTTTTAACCAATTACCTTTAGTACAAACTCACCAAAGACATAAGGGAAAAGAACCCATGTTTGATCAATCTCCTAGGAATACTTTGAAAGTGTAGTTTGATTCCAAGAGTCACCTTAGTGAGTTGGGTATCCCCTTAGCATCTTCTCACTCTTCTATGGATATGAGTTACATAATGACTTGGAGAGAGAAGGAATCCAGAGATAAACATTATGGTGATATGCTTGCAAAGAGTAGAGATGCTACTTCATTCAGTGGTTCTTCTTATGGAAGTAGACCGACCTCACCCCTTATTTCAACAAGATATCTAGATGCACACCAAAGGGCTAAGAGAGAGAGAGGTAAGAGACATGCTTATCAAGACAACCAATCATGACATGAAAGCCAACATGGAGAACCTTATGATACTCATGTCAATACAACTTATACCAACAACTTGTTTCAAAATTCAAGACCAAGCTCACCTACCAACTACATGAGTGATAGACTCAAGAGGATTGAGCATGAAAAGAAAGAATTCCAAGATGAACAAGCTCATAAGGAAGAACAAATTAGATGCCTAGAGATGGAGAAATAAACTTTGATGGAAATGGAAAGAAAATCCTTCCAAGAAGAGAGAGATAGAATCTTGGCTTGACAACTCAATGATCCATTCAATAATATGCATGTTAGTGGTGGAAAGAGTTCTTCTCCATCCACTCCTTCTATGACTCCACGAAGTAGGAGACATTCAAGATCACCATCATGATCTCCTAGCCCTAGAGGAAGAAGGGATTCTAGACATGATCATTATAGGATACCAACACCTCCTAGGAACTCAAGGCCACCTTCCCAACATGCTCATTATGGTTCACAATATGGAGGTAGTAGCTCAATCTTTGATCGCACCTCCCAAGATTTCATGCAAATGCAACAAGAACCACTTTTCCAACAACATGTGGAGAAATATGTGGAGCAAAACAAGGATAAGTTCCTAGAGAGTCTAATCAACAAGGGTGCTAGGGTCCCTTGCAACTTTGATGTGGATAGAAAGATTAAGAAGCAAGGTCCATCCCAAGAAGAGAAGCTCAACGAAATGAAAAGAATAATAGACCAGATATCCACACCTAAGAATTCTTTCTCATTGGACTCAATTTGTCCTAATCCTTTTGATAAGAGTGTTGACATGAAAGAATTTCCTAGAAAGGTTGAAATTCCTCAATATGACAAATTTGATGGGAGTGGAGATCCACATGATCATGTGCACCAATTTTATACCACAAGTTTTGAGTTCCATCAAGATGATTCATATCTCATGAGGTTATTCCCACAAAGTCTTAAGGGACAAGCAATGGAATGGTTTACTAAGATAACTCCCCCTGTTAATATTTTCAAAGAGCTTGTTCACAAATTTGTTCAACAGTTTGCATACAATGTTTCAAGATCTATCACTTTGTTGGACTTATCTAGCTTAAAATAGAATCAAGGAGAATCCTTTATTACTTTCTTGCAAAGGTGGAGATGAAAATGCTCTTTCTATTCTATAACTATTCCTGACAATGAAAAGATTGACATTCTTGTTAGCAACTTGGTTCCCGAAATGTGGTATGAAGTTAAGAAAATGGTTTTTGATTCATTTGACACCATGGTTGAAACCACATGTAGAATTGAGGATGTTTTGAGAGAACAAGGAATTTTGACCAAACATGGAAATAACAAAAAAAATGGTCAAACAACAATTCTAACAAGGATAAAGGGAAGAACCAATATTGGAATAGGAAGAAACAAGTGGTTAATGATGGAGTTGTGGATTCCTCCCAACAAAAAGATCAACTTGTGCTTCATTTATCTAGTAATGTTCAAGCTGTGAAGCTCAATACATCCAATCAATAAGAAACTAAGCCAAGCCACCAAGGTAAGCCTAAGAGTGAAAAGCATCAATTTGCAAAAATTGGTGAGACATATGAGCAAATTTTACAGAAACTTATTGCTAAAAATCTAGTGCATCCTCTTGATGCTGCAAATTTTCATATACCTGAAGTTAAACCACATTGGTGGAAGTAGAAAGCCTATTGCATATTTCATAATGGTATTGGACATGATGTTGAACATTACTGGAGACTCAAGCATATCGTTCAGTTTCTCATTGAGAGTAAAAAAATTACAGTAGATGGATTGAATACCAATGCCGATCATAAGGCATACAAGGAACCTTTGCCCAAATATGAAAAGGGGAAAACCTCTAAAGTTAAGAATGGAAAAGCTAAGATCAATTATACTTACATGGATGCAGAGAATACCATCAACATGCTTGAATTTGTTGAAGAAAATATTAATATGATGAGTTGCAGAGATCCTTATGGTTATGATCTAGATGAAGACTCTCCTCCTAATTTTGATAAAGAGCTTGTTGTGGTGCTAAGGGGTCCCAACTCCAGAAGGTCATCTCAAGCCCTTAATGCTGTTACCCAAAGTCAAGGTCCTATTCTCATTAGAGGACCCAATTCAAGCTAGTCAAGTAAACCTAAGAAAATGGCATCTAAGCCTGTCACCTTGAAACCAGTTGTTAATTTTTAAATGAATTACAATCTTGTTGATCAATTAGAAAGAACCCCCACTCATATTTTGATCTTTGAGCTCTTAGAGTTTTCCTAGAGACATAAAAAAATCCTTGAGGATGCTTTACACATGACAAATGTCCCCAACAACTTATATATTGATCAATTCTAGAATATGGTTAATCATATTGCTACCCCTCATTTCCTTTCATTTTCAGAAGATGATGATAAAGCTTTGAGCCATCTGCACAATCTTGCCCTTCACATTGAGGTCATGATCCATCGAACCTATGTCAGGCGTGTGTTGATAGATGGGGGTGTTGGGATTAATATTTGTTCTTTTAGTCTTTTGAAAGAATTGGGTTATTCTGGAGAAGTTATAGATACCAGAAAAATGATTACTATCAAAGCCTATGATGAGGTAGAAAGAAGTTCCAAGGGGTTGGCCGTTCTTCCTGTTAGGATTGGCCTTGTTCAAAGGGATATTTTATTTCAAATATTTGATGCTGGACCCCTTGTGTATAATATCTTACTTGGTAGATGATGGATTCATGATATGCAAGCAGTGCCATCTACCTATTATCAATGCGTTAAGTTCCCCTACAATGGAATAGAGATTTGTATACCTGGGGATAATACTTTGCCTGTTAATTCAATTTCAGCAGGGACTCATGTTCCCCTCAATAGAGAAGCGAAAAAATTTCATGCTACCTTAGCTGAATGCAAAGATAATTTTAAGTCAATAGACCTTGGTAATATTAGCTCAACTCCCTCACAACATTTCCCATTTCACCTCGGTCTTATGGCAAGCCTTCAAAAGAAAAGAAACCTTCCTCTTCAGCTATGACTTTATTTGGAAAATTTGTAGAGTCATTAGTGCCTATCCAAGATGAGAAAGAGGAAACATTTGTTAGAGACTGGATCTATAGAGAAGAGAAATACATGCATAATAAGAACTTCTCTCCCTCTCCTAAGGCTTATGGAAGAGGGTATACTTTTGTCAAAAAGATGGGCTATCTTGGGTATGGCCCTCTTAATCACAATTTGGATGCTAGGTCTGAACCTCTTGATCATGCTCAATTTGGATGCAAGTCTTAGAAGCCAGTTGTCCTAGGATTTGAAAATTACAACAAGCATACTAATCCTCTCTTTGAAAAGTTGGATAGTGATGATGAACCAGAGTATGTACCTAATTTGACAAATCAAAAAGATATGTGTGAAGATTGGGTCCCTTCCACTACTCTCCTTTGGGGAGTTTCAGATATTCCAGTCACCCATGCATCAGTTGCAAATTTAGAACAAGAATCAGATATAGAAGATCCTTTGAGAGAACGTCAAAGAAAGATTCTTGTTCATTTAATGGAAAGAGAAAGCTCTAATTTTGATGAAACTAGACCTTCTACATCAAGATGTCCCAAACCTTCATGGTGTAAGCATCCTAGTCACAGTTCAGATACCAGTTCTAATGAGTATGAATGGGACTCTTTTTCATAGCCCTCAACAGTTGATAGAGATATTGATGTTGTTAACACTTTTAGTTCTCCACTTGAGGTTGGAAATGAGTCATGTGTAGGATTAGAGGTTTTGAACCCACATGTTTCTGTAGTGAACGATTCTTTGCTTGTTAGGACGAATCCTAATTTGGGTATCTTGGAGGGATACTTGACAGACTCTGACTCTTTAGTCAAAAATGATAAAATCATTCATATTTATAGCCTTGAACCACTTGTTGATTTACCCCTTGTTCATCCCAACCTTATTGATTGGTTCCAACGCTATCAAGAACCTGAGCTTTTAACATTCCAAAATGATTATTAGATAGCTTGTTATCTAATTGCCATTGAACCTGTAGTCTCTTCCACTAGTGAACCAGCTACTAGTATGATAGAGCTAGACATCAAGTACCTTAGTCACAAGATAAAAAGAAAAGAAAATAAAAATAATAGGTGTTCTAATGGCGAAAACCACTATGTGGTGGTGTCAGAACCGAAAAAATTAAAAATAAATGATGTATCCAAGGGTGAAAAACTCTCTAAGGAGCCTAAGGATGAGGTACTTGATCATCTCCCTAGTTATTTTTAGGATTGATCTTCAGTGCTTATTGAACCAACATAAGCAGTTAATTTGAGTACAGATGAGGCTCCACAAATAGTTCACTTGGCTGAGTCCTTATCACCTCAAGAAAAAGAAGCTTACACAAAGTTCTTTTAGAAAAAGAAGATCAATTTTGCATGGACTTATTCATATATGCGAGGATTGGATATTAATCTTATCATGCATCACTTATCTATAGCTCCAAATGTCAAACCCGTTAAACATAAATTGAGAAAGATGCATCTTCACATAACTCTTCTAGTCAAAGCTGAATTGGAGAAAATCCTTGGTGCAAAATTTATAAGAGCTATTTCCTATGTTGAATGGATATCAAACATTGTACCAGTTTCCAAACATGACAAATCCATTTGAGTTTGCACAGATTTTAGAGATCTCAATAGAGCATGCCCAAAGGATGAATTTCCACTCCCCAATATAGACATGATAGTGGATATGACTGTGGGTTATGAGATTTACTCCTTGATGGATGGTTTTTCTAGGTACAATCAGATTAAGATAACTCCTGGAGATCAAGAAAATACTACATTCACTTGTGCATGGGGTACCTATTGTTGGAACGTTATTCCTTTTGGATTAAAAAATGCAGGAGCTACCTATGAACGAGCTATGACAACTATTTTTCATGACATGATGCATAAAAACATGGAAGATTATGTGGATGACACCTTGGCCAAGTCTAAACAAATATATACACACCTAGATGATTTGGACGTCATTCTAGATTGCATGGAACAATTTCAACTCATGTTAAATCCTAAAAAGTGTGCATTTGCAGTCACCTCTGGAAAACTACTTGGATTCATCATTTTGGCAAAAGGAATAGAGGTGGACCCTAAAAAAGTTCAAGCAATCATAGATATTCCACCTCCTAAAAACATTGTTCAAATGAGGAGTCTTTAGGGATGTCTTCAATCTATAAGGAGATTCATTTCACAGCTCAACCCTTCAATAAGAACTTACACAAGGGAGTCAAGTGTGTTCGGAATGAGGAATGTCAAAATAGCATAGATCAAATCAAGAAGTACTTGGCAAATCCTCCTATTTTAATGCTTCTTATCCAAGGGAAAACACTTATTTTATACATTTCAACAATATAATCTTCCTTGGGGGCATTACTAGCTCAACTCGATGAAAATGGGAAAGAAAGATCAATATACTACATTAGTCGTACTCTTGTTTCATATGAGGTTAACTACACTAGCATTGAGAAAGCTTTCCTTGATGTTGTATTTGCTTCCCAAAAGTTGTGACATTACATGCTTGCGCACACTATACACCTCATAGAAAAAATAGATCCACTCAAATACTTGCTAAGTAAGGCTGCCCTCATAGGTAGACTTGCTAAATGGATGATGATACTTTTAGAGTTTGACATTGATTACATTGAACGTAAAGCAATAAAAGGACAAGCCATAGCAGATCAATTGGCTGATTTCCCATTACAAGATAATGCACCTATTAAAGTTGACTTCCTAGATGAGTACCTCATGTACATGACTGAAAGAACATGGAAGATGTTCTTTGATGGATCTTTTATGCAAAATGGTTCAAGAGTTGGTGTGTTGTTTGTTTCTCCTCATGGGTACATGATTCCTAAGTCTTACAAATTATTTTTCCCATGTACAAACAATATTACTGAGTATGAAGCTTTAACAAATGGACTTAAGATGGCCATAGAATGGAGAATCATAGAGTTACACATCTATGGGGATTCACAGTTGATAATCAACCAAGTTAATGATGAATATCAAACAAAACATGAGAAAATGGTACCTTACAAGAAAATGGTTGATTCCTTGAAACACTACTTCACATTTGTCACATTTCAGAAAATCCCTAGAGCAGAGAACAAAGTAGCTGATGCTATGGCTACACTTGCTTCACTTCTTTAGTTAGAGAAATATGAATCAAGATTTGAATTCCTGGTGGAAGAGCTACATCACCCTGTCTTTGACTCCCAAGAAATCCATGTCATTTGTACCCTTGTTGGTCATGAGTCATCCCGTTATGGTGCCATTTACTCATATCTTTTTTATGGCATTATACCTGAAACCTTTAATTGATCTGAATGACAAAACCTTACCTGAAACACCTCTCTCCATTCCCTTATCGCTGGTGATTTGTATAGGAGGGGTCTAGATGGAACACTTCTTAGATGCTTAGAAAAGGAAGAATCTGACCAAGTATTAGTTGACATCCATGAGGGCATTTGTGGGGGACACTCCAATGGTCTTGCCATGGCCTAAAGGTTGCTTAGGGTGGGGTACTATTGGCCCACAATGCAGATTGATGTAGTAGCTTTTTCCAAGTCATGTGAAAAGTGTCAAAAACATGGTAACCTGATACATGCTCTAGGCATGGAGCTCATTCCTTCTATATCTAATTGGCCATTTCAGTGCTGGGCCTTCGATCTTGTTGGGTAGATTCACCCCAACTCATCAGGTGGACACAAGTTTATCATCACTGCTACTGATTACTTCACTAAATGGGTAGAAGTTGTCCCACTTTCTTTTGCCTCAGGAAAGACAATTTCTCTATTCATTCTGAACCATATGATCTGTCGATATGGAGTACCTTCCGAGATTATCACTGACAACGGAGGCTAGTTCAAAAATAAGGACCTTAAACAACTCTGCAAGAAATTCAAGATTAAACAATATTGGTCCTCCATTTACTTCCCGCAAGGAAATGGTCAAGAAGAGGCATCAAAAAAGACCATTCTTAAAATTTTGCATAGAACAGTTTGTAAGAATGGTAGAGATTGGCATTTAAAGATAAATCCAACTTTGTGGGCCTATAGAACGAGTTTTCATACTCCTATTGGGGCTATTCCTTTTTCCCTTGCATATGGCGCTGAAGCAGTGTTACCTTTGGAGGTTGAGATTCCTTCACTTCAAGTTTCTCTCCACGGTATAGTTATAGATGAAGACTACCGCGCCATGAGACTTCAAGAGTTAGAACTTCTAGATGAGAAATGTCAAGCATCATTTGACCATATGAGAGTTTATCAAAAGCGTATGTCCAAAGCCTTCAACAAAAAGGTTCACCCTAGAGAATTTGAAGTAGGAGATCTTGTCCTACATGAAAATCCTAAGAATCAACAGCATAGAGAACAAAAGGGAAAATTTGAACCTAATTGGCTTGGACCTTACATCATTAGAGCAACTTTTGGGACATGTGCATATTTATTGTCTACAGAAGAGGGAGAGTAGCTCCCTGATCCTATCAATGTCTTTCACCTGAAGAAGTTCTATCCATGATGCCCATTCTGTCTGGGGGCATCCTTTGTACATAATTATTGATCTTGAAAAAATCCAAAAAAATGATATATTGTCAAAAATTCTAAAAATAAAAAAATGTCCTGAAAAATGATCATCTTAGTAAAAAACTAGCAATAGGTGCTTTGATATATCTTCAAATATATATATATATTTCAAAAATACAAAAAAATCAAAAAATTAAAAAATTTAAAAAAAAAAAGAAAAAATGCCTTGGTGAAAACCTGGAAATAGGCACCTTGGTAGCAAAAATTTATAAAAAGTCTTGAAAAAAACAAGAAAAAAAATGAAAATGAAAAAAATTGTAATAAAATCCAAGCGGTGGAAACTTGGAAACAGACACTACTTGAGGCCTTTGCACCCCTGTTTCTTAGCGCACATCCTCGCCACTTAGCCTTTCTCCATCATACCTTGTCCTTGTTGCCTTGGTCTGAAATTTGTCTTTGTCTTTGTCTAGGGGGCATAACTATATTAGCTTTGGTCTCTTGGATGCGTTTGTCTTTAGGAAATCTCACCCAAATGGTGTCTTTCAACACCACCACAACTGTCTTTTTCAATACGACCCCTAACATCGAGTGTTTTTCAACACTTATCGGTTTGGTCTTACCCCATTTTTTCATGTGGTCTTACCTACTCGCGAGCATTTGATCCTTATCCTTGGAACTTAGTATCAGTTAACACACTTAAATTTTTAAACACAACACTTAATGCTTGAGCTATGTCATGATCTTTTCTTTGTGTACTGACTGTTATTGATTTTTGTTGAGTGTCCTTGTCTCATAAGTCTCTCCGTGATGCATAGCTAGAGGACTTGGGACATGGAACATGTTTTTATTTTCTTCCTACTTTATGATTCATTGTTTTTGTACAACCGTTCTTCTGGTCATCCTGGCCTCTATGCCTTGATGCGAGCACGGTTTTCCTATATTAAATTGGGTAAGCTAATATCATAGTCATCTTGACCTTTATGTCTTTGATGATTATTTTAGAATCTTTCCACATTCCAATCTGATATAAATCACATTCATATCTTCATAGTTGCACTTGTGACTAGTGATGATTGTGTAATTTTTTGGTGTCCGTTAATAATGGCCCAATGTTGAAAATAAGTTCCTTAACATTATCTAATGAATGATGAACACAAAGTCTTATGTTACAGTTGCTCTATTGCAAGTACACCTTTCCATTTTCATGTAGCTTGCATTGTTAGACTTCATGTTAATTTGCACTTTTAGGTTGCATTATGATTTTGAGAGGGTTTCCTTCATCTTTCTTGTGGACTTTAATCAACTGTGGTCATGTTTGATCTTCATTTCCTTATCTTCTTTCATGATCTCAATCCAAATTTTCTATCTTAAACAGTTGAATGATTTTGGGGCATTCTTTTTCTTAAGGAAAATTCTCTTTCTTCTCTCCATTTCTTTCCACCTCTTCCAAACTTCTATCTTCCATTCGCTTTTACCCCACTTCTTCTTCTTCTTCTTCTTCTTCTTCTTCTTCTTCTTCTTCTTCTTCTTCGAGGCATAATCTTTCCTGCTGGATGATCTACATTGGTTCTTTGATCCTTATCTCTTTCATCTTACATCAAGAACCTTATCTTTAGTTCAATTTGATCACATTTATCAATTTTTTTCGCTCCTCTATCTCGTTTCGATTTCAATCATGGGGGAGAAGTACCTATCAAACTTCAATCCTTGATTCAACTTTATCAATCCTATCATTTGTTCCGCCTAGGGCAACCTTGCTTGAGATTCTTATCTTAGACATGTCAATTACTTACAAACAATGGTTTTGACCTTGTCTTATTTTGCAATCTGCTTATCTTTGTTCTGATGTCAATTACTTACAAACAACGGTGTTGATGCCTGTGTTGTTTTGTGATCCCAAATTGATCAGACACTTCAACTGCATTCTTTGACTACATGTGTTCCCAGAATGATAACAAATTAGTCAAAGAGGGGCAAATGTATGCACCCTAAAATGGTCGCCTAGACTGTGGGCCCCATTTATTATTTTATCAAATTCCAGAATCAATGGTTTGCAACATTTTCAATTCAAATCAATTTTTTAGATCAAATTGTAATTAATTCAATTATTTCAATATTTCCTTAGGTTTGATCATTCTTATTTAATTAAAAGATTTAATCTCCCTTTTAATTAAATTCATCTTATTTAATTAAATTAAAGTCCTCCCATTTAATTAAATAAAATTATTCTAATTTATTTAAATAAAAGAAAACCCCTCTTTTAATTAAATAAATAAAAATCCCCACTTAAAACACTTTATTTGATAAAAAAGGAAATAAATTAAATAAAAATCCCATTTTCTTCACATCCTCCTAAGTGATGGGATTTTTTCCTCTTAATTATAGTCTTTGATTTTTGCCTCTTAATCTCAACCGTTCACTTTCCTTTAAAAGGAGATCTCTCCTTCTCATTCATAGATCATCTTTTTCATAGTATTGTTATGCTACAGGTTTGGAGAGCAATTTTGGAGGAGGATTTGAGCACTCAAGCTCAGATATTGCAACTTCTCTCTTCTTATCTTCTTCTTGCATCCATGGCTATTCATGTAGATTAGAATCATGTTTATTTTCATAGATTAGATTTGCATATTTCCTTTCATAGATTAATCATGCATTGTTATTATTTAGATTAATTTCCTTTCATCCATTGCAATCATATAGAGTAGATCTCATTTTCATGCATTGAATCTCTCATTTCATGGTGTACTTGCATGGGCACAACTAGGTCAATCTGAGGGCTTCCATTACAAACCTTTTCACTCCATGACTGGAGAGCTATGAGTCGATATTTGAGGCCTCATTCTTGAGCAACCTTGGATTGAATGACCCATAGAAGTGTGTCAACATTTTAGCACACATCAACAAGTTTGAACATTTCATTGCCACAACTATTTCACTTTTGCAATATAATATTTTTTTCATTAAACTTGTTATGGGAAAGGGGATAATAGATAGTTACATTATTCTAGATTCCTACAGTGTCTTGATAATCAGAGTAATGATCACCCACAAGCTATAGTAATTTAGGATAATGTGATCAATCATGGTTCTCTTCTTCATTGCATTTTTCAGATATAGTGAAGGATTTTATAAAGTTATGCCTCTCTAATGATATTATTCATTTAATGTAGATGCATATTTTTCCATTGCATTGATGTTATAGGTAGCTGTGCAGTTCTGGAAGTTTGATTGATGTATGGTGTTTTTTAGGTCTTCATGTGTTTCTTAGATCTGATTTGGATCTAACATCTTTTCCTCCATGATGCAGGATACATGACCAACCAAAGACCTAGGATGCAGGACAAACAAAGGTAAGACCTAGGACAGGAAGACTCAGATGATGCATATGATTCACTCCAAAATGTAGAAGACCTCTTAAAGGCAATACATAGATCACTAAACCTCATCATGCTTCTATCCTGCTTTCTTTTCTGCATATGTCCTCTAAATTTCAGTATGAAATATGTAAACTTGAAGAAACACTTTGTTTACTGCATTCAGTTTGAATGCACGATGGGATGATTAATTATAAATTTGAAAGTGTGAAACTAATCAATACTTAAAGTACAAATGAAATATGATAATATGAATGTAATAGAAATGTATGCATCTTTATTAGCTGACCAGTAATGTTAAATAGATGTATCTTCATGCAATTTTTTAATCTTTTTGATTACTATCCCACATGTAAAAATTTAGGTAACAATTCTGGCAACCTTTGATGGATGTCTGCCTGCTAGACATTGGGACCAGTAGCCTAAAATAGTCTATTGGGCATTGAGTTTGTTAATCACCTATTTGAAACCCTAAACCTAGTCTCTGAACATAAGAAAACCCTTTCCCAATGATTGCGTGTATGTTTATGATTGGTGGTAGTGATGTAAAAAAAAATCATTATCACAAAATGTAAATGTATTCTTGATCATTGAAGAATAATTTTCTCGTGTTTTGTAGATTTTGACAACACCCTTAAAAGACCTTGAAAAATTGAAGACTTATTGAAAATTGGGAAAACTAAAACTAAAACTGACCTAACTGTGCTTGACAACACTTAGGGAAAATTGGAAAAATAACCTACCCTAACCTAACTAGCCACAAAAAATGCTAAACAAAACCATTTACTGGTTCATTAAAATATTTTCCCTCTCTCTTCAAATTGCAATGACGAACATGCTTATTAGAAAACATTGGAAGACTGAACAATGAAGCATATTTAACTAGCTCATGCAATATTTCAAGAAGAGAGGAAGTGTTTTGACTTACTTCACTCTGCTGATGTAAGAAATCTGAATCAACATGCTACACTTGATATTCCTCATCAACCTCCTCACAATCAGGTGTTGCTGTAAATGAGGACTCTTCTCTTCTCTCCAACAGGGCCAGATACCGGATTGGACAGCCTCTTGAGAGTGTGAACCTAGATCCCTCCTTAGTATTTTAATTAGTTTCCTTTCTCGACTCTGGTTCCTCATGGCTATCCTTCATTATTAACATCCATGTCAACTCCTCTTTCATGGTCAAAAGATCACCATCTTCTATTAAGCCAGCTAGGAGCTCATCAAAACTATTGATCCACTATGGATCATGAGCACTTCGTTCCAGCTTGCACTGCTACACATAATTATTAGCAAGAATGTCCTCCAAAATAGAGCACCCTTGAATAGGAACAAATTATAACCTCTCAACAACAAGATTCTCACAGAAATCTACAATAATGTTATCAAAATAATTCTCCAAGCTTTGATCAACTTCTTTATCATGAACACTTTGTTGTGATGATGTGACTGGAATCTCCTCTTCTTTCTCTTGATCTAGAAAACAGGGTAACTCCTCGAAGAAGATCACAACCATCTCTTGCTGGTCAGAATAGTCTCCTCGATCTTGAGCCTTTGCTACTTGTTTTATCAGATTTGAAACAATGACCTCCCTTTCAACTCCTTGCTCTGGAGACGACTCACATGGAACCACCTTGATAAGATTTGGCATCCTAAAAGGGTGCTTAGTCCATTAGGGTTGCCATGGAAACTTGGCATCTTTCTCATCTGGTTCTTCTACATAACACATCTCTGACTGAGAATCAATAAAGTGGGTTGGTTGACCATGCTCACTCAAGGGCTCTTGTAGGGGCTTTCTTATTTCTTTTGTAGACTTATAAATTGGAATCTCCAGCTTGGAAACCTCTTGAATTGTAGGATGACTAGGGGCATGAGAAGGTGCTTGAGCTTCTATCTCCTATAATCTTGCCACTAACTACCTCATTTATTCCTCTTTATCTGTAACTTGCTTAGAAAATACCTCTTGCTCATACCTTTGAGCCTCCATCTTTTGACGGTGTATGTGAGATTGATAAAACAGATCCTTTTTATGCATGCCATACTCTTGCTCTTTCTCCACAGATCCTAGTTGTTCTTGAAAGTTCTTCAGGATATCATCAAGGCTCATGTTTGGAACATGGTGGGGATAATTCTGAGAATCACTAAAGAAACTTCCTTGTGGTTGCTGGTAGGCATGCTGCCAAGAAATTTGATTCTTGCTTGGATGCTGGTAAGGATGAGATGAGTTTTTTTCCTTCACATTGTGACCTAAAAATAGTAGCAGGATTGCATTGATATGATTGATATTCAGAACATGCAGGAACACCTTCATAAAATGGAGGATAGTAATTCATCTTAGGCACTGAATCTTCCTAAAACCACTAGATATAACCTTAGAGTTGCCAGATATGCATAACACTGACCTCTTAAAGGTCTGTAACCTGCTGGATGCATATCAAAACCAGCAAGAACTGTGAAATCTATGACCTTCTGTCCCACCAGGCGTGCCAAAAATTGTTAAGGCCAAAAAATATCACCCTAACTTAGGCATTAGGGCATACTAATATTTCATGGTAACAATGGAAACCTTCTTGAGTTGTGGGTGGACTTTGAATAAGAAGGAATCTCCAGATTCTAGGCCAGTTTCCATTGGATTTGTGGTATCAGTAATCTATTGCTCTCTTTTAATTTTTGGAAGGAAAGGGAGAGATTTTAACTAAAAACTAAAATGAATAAAAGTTGAAAGGTGATACACCAAATAAGCTTCAGATTTCTCAAAAGGTTCAAACTAACATTCACTTAACATACCCTAATGATTTTTGCAAAATCATTCACTGTCCAATACATAGGCTAACTTGAAAGTCACTACTAGGGATCTTACCACAAATAGTAACACTCTTGCCAACAGACATGTAGATTCTGCAAAAGGTTATATTCTACAACCAAGAATAGGAATCAAGAAAATTCACTAATCTATATTATAGGTACATTACACTTCAAATGCAGAAAAATTGGATAGGATTAATAACAAAGATCATAACAAGGTGTATGAATAATGGGCTAGCTTTATTCTTATCAAAATCTATGGGAAGTTACATGAATGAGTTTCAGAATAATGGCAAGGAATACATGCATCCTCTTACACAAAAGTGATACTCAACACGAACTAAAATGGATACAAAATGCATAAAAAAAACTATAGGAACAAAATAGTTCACTGAAAGCTCTTCTCTCCAAATTCTAACCCCTTTAATACTGAATAAGAGGTTCAAATATATATCCCCTAAGGCCAATCTCGAATATGAAATCCCCCTCCAAAACTCCCTGCAAAATAGATAGATCATCCTGATTTTAGGCCTAAATGATGCCCATAATGTAGCCTCCAAAAGCCCTCCTAATCAGCAAGATTACTCCCCTAAATCAGTTGAAACCCTAAATCTAAGGCATAAATAATGCCAAAAATAAATCCCCTCCAAAGCTGGCCTCTAAAGATTTACAACTTTTTTACAAAGTGTACCAACTTATTACAAAAAACATTACATAACCCATGAAAATCTAACCCAAATGCATAAACCCAATCCATAAGATAAAACTCTAACTCCATGACATACACCTGACACCATTAAACACATCACCCTAACCACCATCAAAACCGACAAAATATAACACATCACCAATCTCATAAGAAATATATTCATTCATCATGGCATAGGATTAGCTTGCTTAATGCAGGTATCGACTTAGAAGGGAACATCCCGAGGCACTTTCTGCTAAAACATTGTCATCATAAATTCTTCATGTACTTTGATGGACTTCAAAACTTTTTGTAACTTAGCATAGGGATTGTTAGCCATTTCATTTTTGTACTTGCTGTTTGGGAGAGAAATTTAGGGTTTTATGTCCTAGCTATTTGTGCTGCCATGTTTGTGATTTTGGCATTCTTCTTGGCCTTTGTTGCTTAAACTTGGCTAATCTGGAGCTCACCTTTTAGTGTGCGGGTTTTTCCCTATTATCAACTGCAAATCATGATTTTGCATAGAACTCGGGCTATCCTTGGAACTTGAGTGCACACTCTAGATTTAACTATTTTTTAAAGATCTTGGGCTCTCTTTCTCATACCGCGGATGTACTTTGCTTGGACTCCACTTCCTTAAAATATGGTGTTTACTTTGTGGATTTGTCTTTCAATGGTGCTGGGGTTTTCATCCACAAAATTTAGAATCTTCTTTGGAGTCTTCTTAGAGTTTCATGCATGAAGTATGCTGCTGCTTTTGCTTCTCCTTAAGAAGCTTGGGCATCTTCTTGTGTGAACTTGGGCTTCATTTGAACTTTGCATGCTGTCACTGTATTGACTAGAGTGTTAAACGCCACATTACATGGCACTTTTCCTACATCCACATGAACTTGGCTTCATCATATCTTGACTTTGCAACTCATAGATAAGTAATTTTTTACCTCATTTTGTTATCTTTTGATCTCTACTCAAAAATATATGTTATTTTGGGATGACATGTTGTAACCTTCTGCAATATTGGTTAATATTTTGGGTTTTAATGACTTGCATATTTTTGGGCAACAAATCAAGGTCCTCATTTATTTTACTATTGAATCTCATCTTTTGCATGAAATCCGTAGCTTCTCTTTGAGTTCTATTCTCTGTTGCTTTACTTATTCTACTCTCCTCATGATTTTACACCGTCGTTTGGTTGAAGAGCAAAAAACTGAATACCCACATGGCCTTTTTGTAAATCTGGAAGTGAAATCGAAATATATGCAAGTTGTCATTATTTTTCTAAGAGATAAACTTCATTCTATCTTCTGTAGGCCCCATTTAATGTTTGTTCTAAAGCTCGACAATAATTTCATGTCTGAAACACTTCCTCATACCGTTGAGGCCGTGATCATTTTGAACTGAAATATTACTTGTCTCATCTGCATAAAAAACTCTAACCCATGCTTGACAGTTGCTTCATTATTTTGTAACTCGTGCTTTGTCTATATTCATTACTGTTTGAATTCTTTCCATATGTAGTTTCTTTATGCCAAAAAGAGAAGTCAACACCATATAAATACAATGTTTATTCAGTTTTTATGTAAACATCACCCATGGGGTTCGAGCACAGGCTCGTGACTCCCATGGGAAATATTTATAACATGAAGTTCAAACATAAAAATACACATCCTCTGCATTCAAAATCTACTTGAATCCATCCCCTGCATGCACTGTCAGTTGATCACTATAAAAATCATGTTATAAATGGATAATACAGTTATCTATCCTCCTTTTGCACATGATCACTCGTCTCACTGTTTTGATAACTTATAAAAGCAACACTGATATCCATTTTTTTTTTGTATATGCATATTTTTATTGTAAAATAGATACCATTTCGTTCCATCTGTATATTCATGTTACTTCATAACGACATCACTATACTCTCATTTTTTTGATTATAATCAATCATTTATTTCCTTTTCTACTCATCTCTTTCTCTCCCGCACACACACATAACTTGTCTTGCACCTAGTTTTGATTGCTGTCGTTGCTTGCTCAGTTTGAACCTTTGCTTATTTTTGTGAAGTTTGCACACGGGCTCATGACACTCACAAACAACATTACCTGTATTATCTGTTTTCAGCAAGTTTGAACATTTCATTTCCAGAGCTATTTCAGTTTTGCAATATAATATTGTTTTCATGAAACTTGTTATGGGAAAGGGGATAATAGATAGTTAAATTGTTCTGGATTCCTACAATGTCTAGATAATAAGAGTAATGATCACCCATAAGCTATAGTAATTTAGGATAATGTGATCAATTATGGTTCTCTTCTTCATTGCATTTTTCAGATATAGTGAAGGATTTTATAAAGTTATGCCTCTCTGATGCTATTATTCTGTTAATGCAGATGCATATCTTTCCATTGCATTGATATTATTGGTAACTGTGCAATTCTGGAAGTTTGATTGATGTATGGTGTTTTTTAGGTCTTCATGTGTTGATTAGATCCGATTTGGATCTAAGATCTTTTCCTCCATGATGTAGGACACAGGACCAACCGAAGACCTAGGATGTAGGACAAACAGAGGCAAGACCTGGGATAGGAAGACTCAGATGATGCAGATGATCAACTCTAAAATGTAGAAGACCTCTTAAAGGCAATACATAGATCACTAAACCTCATCATGCTTCTATCCTACTTTCTTTTCTGCATATGTCCTCTAAATTTCAGTATGAAAGATGTAACCTTGAAGGAACACTTTGTTTACTACATTCAGTTTGAATGCACAATGTAATGATCAATTATAAATTTGAAAGTGTGAATCTGATCAATACTTAGAGTACAAATGAAATATGATAATATGAATGTAATAGAAATGTATGCATCTTTATTCGCTGAACAGTAATGTTAAAGAGATGTATCTTCATGGAATTCTTTACTGTTTATGATTACTATCCCACATGTAAAAATTTGGGTAACAAGAACAATCATTGCTTACCTTTTTGGTTGAGGTCCAGGGTTTTCTTCCTTCCTGCAGAAATCTCCTTTATCATTCTCCCTTGTCTTCTAGCTCTGTACATTGGCCGTTCTGGTTTGGTGTCCACTCCCACATGAATATTTTTTTGCCGTGTCTTCTTTTGTTGAGTTTTCCATTCCTGATCCGTATTCTACGTGGTTCCCAAGGGTGTGGAGCCTCCCAGAGCCACTGGGGAATCTGAGGCCATGGGGTTGAGAACAAATTACACCACTAGAGGAGATGAGGGGCCTCCAGATGTGTTTTTTGCAAGCACAGAAACATTAAGTTTTGTCTGTACAAGTGTCGAGCCTGGGCTAGAACTTTGTAAATTCTCCAAGCTTGAGTTGATGGTGTCGGAGTTACATTTTTCCTTCTATGGGGAAAAAGGAGTAGGGGTTATGCATTTCCTAATCTCTTGTTCTGTAACATTCCCCTGCTCATTACTCATGGGTATTTCACCTTCTTCCAGACCAAACATGTCAACAACAAATCCAGTTATGGAATCACATCCCTAAATCATAGGCACTCCCACATCCTTTGAGCTTGGAGCGTGCCTCGTTTAGGGAAAGGAGATAGGTCTCGAGGATGAGTGGATAGTAACCTCACAAGCCCTCGTCATAGGAACAGTTTGCTTCAAATTAAAATCAGGCCTCCTAGGAGCCTTACAATCCTTCCTTGTGTGACCCTTTGAGTTGCAGCATTCATAGAGGAGGGTATCATTCTCATGGAAAATAGGTTGTGTCCATTTAACCAACTTAGAGTTAAGAAAAACAAAGTTGGGGAGAGTCTTATTGATAGACACATTCACACAGAAATGAGAAAATACAAGTTGGGACTTAGAGAGGGTTACTAGATCCACTGAGATGTAGTGTCCAAAGGAGTTACCAATCCATCTAAACACCTTCTCGTCCCAAAACTTGAGTGGCAACCTAGGGAGACGGACCCAGATAGGTGCCATCCTACTGAAGTCCGTAGAAGGGTCAAAGCCTAGTTTCCACTTAGCCAGCGTGAGGAGGTGTTTTCCATAAAGCCACGATCTAGAGAGGATGAAAGACATGTCCTCTACAATTGTGAACCGAAAGAGAAAGAATCCCCCAGGCATGGCTGAAACTACAACACTCCCTTTTAGCTTCCACTAGTTTCCCACCCATTTTTGAACCATGTCAATGGAAGGATGAAAGTTGAAGAAACGTCCAACCAGGGCGAGATTAAGCTCCGCCATGTTTTTTTCCACAATGGAGTCAGGGAGAGTGATCTCTATACCTTCCTTCGTTAAGGTAGCGAGTGTTAGGGTGGGGTCCGATTCCACCTGGTTCCCAGCCAACACACCTTTCTAGTCATCCTTGGGAGAAGGATGTGGCAGGGAATCCGAAGTACCTATCCCGGAATCAGAGATCAGGTCAGGAATAGGGTCTCCAGGGTGGGGGGAGGTTCCCCCCAAGCAATTTCAAATTGTTTTGGTCATATATGAAAATATTAAAAAAAAAAAACATAAATTTAAACCAATAAATATAATAAAAAAATATTTATTAATAATTATAAAAAATAATCACTAAATTTCACCATAACACGTGTCTTTTTGCAAAATAAATTAAGAGATATTTTGATTAGTAGAACGTTTGAGTTGTAGACATGCATTTAATGGTAAAAGAACGCGTGATTTAGAAAAAAAGACAATTTTATTCATCCTATACAAAAGCAAACTTTATTTGTTTTTGAATATGACAATAAATTGCATATTTAGAAATGAGAAACAAATTCTTATATTTCATATTTGTATACCTTTGTTAATATTCTCTATGTGAGTGCTTAAATGTTTTCCTCCAACAATGAGAAAATTTAAAATTTTGAGAATGAGACTTTTGTCTTTTTATCAAAAAGTGCACCGAACGGTCTACACATACCCATTCTAACATTAAATATGAATGCAATTAGACTATAATACTTCTATATTAGATAATTGCTTTAGATTGTGTACTAGATATATGCTCTATCAAAATACAAGTTCATAAATCATTAAAAAGCTCATGGTCATAGATAACTCACATTTAAGTAGAAAATTGTGCTTATGAACAATGGAATTTTATAATGTCTATTGTCTAATGAACACATTTCTTATCCTCTATTCACGAAGATCTAGGTACTAATAGTATTTTAACATTATATCATAAGGAGATGGATTATCGTTAATCAACCCTTGAAAGTGTAAAATGATTAAAAAGGAACCTAGATATAGATTTGTTATTCTTTTCATGTCAAACTAAACTATCATTATCGATTTCTCCTTTAGTGATCTATCGTAAGAGAGGACATGTGTATCTTGGATGAATTAGAATGGATACATTGAATTCCATTAAAAGCAAATAAACATAATTTGTACAAACACATGTTTTATTTGGTTGATGGCATGAGGGTCAATGGGGTTAGTTTGAGTAGATTTTAAATTCAAACAGTGAAAATAATTTTTCCATTATATCTCATCCCCATGATAGCAGGAATATAATATACTGATCAAATAGTTAGAACAATAATAGCTAGCTCCTATACAATTCGATGCAATAAATGTGTATATAAAGATAATGTATAAATCTATGTGCACAGATAGATAGATGGATAGATAGATAGATAGATAGATAGATAGAATATCTATCTATATGTCCGTCCATCTGTCTGTCTGTTTGTTTGTCTCTCTGACTGATTGCCTGCCTGTCTGCCTTCTTGTCTGTCTGTCTGTCTATATATATATATATATATATATATATATATATATA
>MU224933.1:2570788-2582487 GCA_018584345.1 Thuja plicata
TATATATATATATATATTACTTGTGTGGTGTTCCCAAAAGTGATGAGACTAATAGGTGTGCATTAAGTCAAATTTAATGGTGTTGTGATGTGGCACCACATAAGTGAGTTTTCTTAAAAATTTAAAGGCATATTTTTCAGAATATGCATTGATAGGACATTTTTAGTGCACCCTTATAAGGTCTATTTTGTTCACCTACTAATCTATTTTATTCATCTTATATAATATGTATTCAACGGGCATGTATTGATTCCTCTGCCCTACTACACTTTTCCAAACATGTAGAAAACACAATGCAACAGAATTAATACCCGAATTACCAAAATAGTGGTAAATAAAATATAGCACTATATCTAATAAATTCGTTACTATTTGTAATGGAATGTGCAACCATACGGATAGACACCCACCAAGTATGATAGTTTGGAGAAAAAATAAATTCTTCTAATCTTATTCGACAAAAATAACGTATTTCCACGTTTTTCAAAATAGGTGTAAACATTCACTATGAAGCAATTTTGAAGCGAGATTGACGACGGAACTCTATCATTTGAAAATCTAGAGTAAATATGAAAATTCTGTGAGAATCTAAGACCTCTGCATTTATAATTAAAAGAAATCCTCACCAAACACATCAGAATACTAATCGATCCTTTTAGTTAATGCCAACTTAATAAAAAATAAGATATACTTATTAGAATTATTTAAAGATTTGTTAAGAAGCGTTACAGAAAAAGATTTGATTAGGTGGCCGGTAACACCCTTCCCTAACGCTCGCGTACCTTGGACTCTTCGAATCTCTTCTATAAACATTCCCCGCCCATTTCACAACCACCACACTACAAGTTCTCTACTCCTCTCTTTCAATTGCCTAACTCAGAAGCCCTCTACTGCGCTTTCACAGAGAGATTTGTTTTGTTTGTGATATCAATGGCAGGATCAAAAGTAACAGTGATGGCGTTGATTCTGGTATTATTGAGCGTGGTGGCTCTAATGACTGTTAAGGGTGTGATGGCGCAGTCAAACTGCAACGGGGCCCTTGTGAGCTTATCGCCGTGTCTGCATTACATAACGGGAAATGGGACGACCCCTTCTCAGGGGTGTTGCGGTTCCCTTGCTTTTGTTGTGAAGAATGACGCTCCTTGTTTGTGCCAACTGCTCACTGGTCATAATCAGTTTTTTATTACCATTAATCAGACTCGAGCTCTTGCCCTGCCCGGCCAATGCAATGTCACCACGCCGCCGGTCAGCCGATGCCAAAGTAATCATTTCTTTCTGGTGTTTTTGATATTAACTATGTATTGTGAGTTTAGAAGGGATGCATATATTTTTTTTAATGTGTGTTTTCACTTCTGTGTTCAGATTCAGAAGCTCCAGTTGCTTCCCCTTCCTCGACCAGCTCAGGAACTCCACCAACTAGTCAGCCGACCCCGGGGTCGAATCCCTTGGAGACCAGTGCAGGTTTTGAGAGTATCTCGTCTTCCGTTATTAACCTCGTTGTGGGAGTTGTCATAAACATGTATATGTTCAGGGCATTGAGTAATAGTTTGCATTGAATCCAAAGTTCGACAGGGAGAAGTTCCCATAGAATGTCTTGTAATGAATTAACAGTGTGACCTTTTTGTTTGAATTTCATTCAGAAATTAGGGGTTAAGATTCTACTGTGAGACAGCTTGCTTATCAAAGATCTTTTACTGTTTCTTAGAATTATGGTTCTAGATTAATGTACAAGAACTTAATTTTGGATATAGAGAAGAGGTGTTGAGTTTAAATTGTGTCCCTGTATGACGGTGCTTTTAGAAGATTTTAATCCCAGCGCTTTTCAGACTATTCATTTTAAAGTGTTTTGTAACAAATTTGTGCTATTGTTTCTTATTCTTTTCTACTGTTCCATCTCTTATGATTATAATTAGTTGTAAAATAAATTATTTAATAGCGGTTGAAATTAGACGCAACGTAAATTAATCTTATATTATTGAAAGATATTTATCAATTAATATTTTGGAAGGTTAGATCCTATTAAAAATTTGGAATTTTACTAAAAATTTTAGAGTCTATTTTTAAGGAGAAGATTTCTATAAACAAAATAAAAAAATGGCTAGGATATTTACTAGAATCTTTTGTGAAAGAATAGCAGCTAGTGTATAGGAGTGCAGATTTAAAAAATAATAGATTTATATTGAACTGTGATGTTTTTATAAGCTCAAATCTTAAACCTTTGAGAAATACATCATCACTTTTCCATTCATTCTTGTACAAAATTATTATCATGTTAAGAAAAAGGTTGAATTACTTTTACAAGAGGATTAGTCATGGATTGATGCAGGACATTATGTTTATTTTCTTAACTAAATAGAAAAACAAGTTGCATGAGTTGCAAACCACCTTCTAGGTTGAAAACACAAGATATATTGTAGATAATATTTGTTAAAAACAGTAAATAGTGCCTAGTAGAATATTATTTAAAACTATAGAAATAGAATCATGGCTCTTTTGCATCGTGATGATGGATCCCTGGTGTGATTCGCAATGTTGATAGAAATTATTTTTATACAATCAAATCTGAAAACTTGTATAACATGTATTTCCTTTAAATAATGAATAAAATTTAATGACATACCACCATTTTAAAAAGTATATTCAAATATATTTGTTAGCTTAATATAACCTTTCAAATGTGCAAAACAATGTAGCTTTTGTCTATATTTCCATGTCTTACTTACATGTCCATAAAAACTTGATATTTTAAAGGAATCTAAAACTATCAAAACAATGAAAAAATCAACATGTATCTTATTACATTCTACACTAATCAACTTTTCCAATAAAAATATACTATAATGAATAAATAACACAAATTTAATTCAATTCAATGTTATTTATTATATATACATTGTCAAAAATCATTTTTGAATAAATGATTTAAAACAATCAAGGTGGTACCTTATTAATAATAATGAAAAATATTATAAAGAGTATTAATTTTTATTTATTTATTTTTATATTAATTGGACTAATATTCTAATATTTTTTTTATTAGGGAAATTACATCTGCAGTTTCACAAAAGAGAGAAGAGAAGGCACCTAGCCTTTCAAAAGTTAACCATTGTAATTGAAAACACACATATAGAAATTAACCTCTTTTAATCATTTAAATAATTGTATATAAAACCTAATGTTTCTAAAATAAGTAAATAATTAATAAAATGACAACAATAATTTTTTTTTAAATTAATGATATGAAAAAATCACAATATTTTTTTTCCACAACTTAAAATAATAAATACATTGTTTGAATGTGAGAATATCTTCTTGAAAATTCTTCGATTATATCTTAATAGTGGATATAACGATGGCCTTTGATAGAGAAACCATTGTGAGTCATTCTCATAAGACAAGATAAGATAAATTTATTAATGTCCAACAAGAGACCATCAAGGGTCTAAGGCACTGTAAATGTACAGCAAAAGGAACAACGAACCAACAGACCACCAAATAGTGGTCGGGAAAATGACCAAGAGCAAAAAAAGAAAGAAGAAAACAAGAAACAACAAGAATAAGTCTTCTTCTCTTGTTATAATCTATAATGGAGGTGAAATATAGCTTATAACAAGAGAAGAGTTAAATCACTCAGTGAGAATGTGTTCCACCATCACGCGCCTCAACAAAAAAGAATAATATACTTCCAAGAAGAAGGTATTTTATCCATTGACATAAATGCTAGATGGTGATCTCACAATAGTGTGTCCCACTTTTGGGCACGAAGAAAAACCATTCGTTGGAAAAAAATTTCATTTTCGACCCCTTTCACGAGAAGGGAGGTGTTCGCACGAAGGGGGTAAAGCCCTTCACTTGAAATATCCTAAGTGGGCATGTTCATTTGAAGACCCCCCTTCATGCAAAGTACCCTACATGTGGGTGTTTGTACAAGGACCTCCTTAACTCAAACACCCCTTTGGCCAGATTCCAAATAAATTTGCAGCGGTCAATATCATTTTTATTTTTACTGTTCAGAGATTTTGTGGACCCAGTGGTTGGAGCGAACTTAGTGACATCCTAGTCTGACATTAGCGCTTCGTGAGCACTTCCAACCTCTTTTCATCGTCATCAATATCAAGTGCAAACATTTCTTCCTTTTTTTATTTATTTCTTATTTTAAATTATATGTTTTTTAATTATTTTACTTAGTTTTTCTTTATCAATATATTTTTAATTTAAAAAAAATAGATTTGTATAATATAATATTAGAAATCCTTAGAAAATGTTATAAAATCGTTACAAAATGTTGGAAAATTGTAGAAAATGTTAGAAAAGTTTAGAAAATGTTAAATAAATTAGTTGTTTTTAATTTGATTTTAGTTAGTTATATTAGTAATTCTCATTTCCAGTAATTTAGAATTGTTTTAATCAAAAAATGAAAAAAAACCTTAGGAAAAATTAGAAAAATATTTAAAAAAATTACTCGCCAACGTAATGCCTCACACACACACACACACACACACACACACACACACAATACAATCGAGAAAAAATATAGATTTCAAAGTAATATTATTTAGACCACCCCAAGTGGTTCAGAATGCTCATGGACAACATGTAATATGTACTCATGATCCTCATTATCTAGTCTCCACTTATGGCATCCACATTGAGATTTAACTGGACAGAGACAAAGGGACATAGAAACTATTAGGTGTCTATATTGAAACACCTTATTGTCAGGTTGATAATCAACAAATTGAACCCCATGTTGGACTATTTTGATTTGCTTTAAATATGTTCCCTTTAAAATAGTTGAACCTACACTATAAATTTTAACAATATTTAAACTTAACTTTATTAAATTTGAAATAAAATTCAACATAGATCTAAAGCATGCAAACCCGTGGGAAACAACATTCCATCATTTTCTTTGGGTTCAATTAACTTCATCCTCTATGTAGTGCACTGCAATAAATAGTATCTACCTCCTTCTACATTTCTAGGCTTAGCAATCATTGCAAAGACATCTCCTTCACAACAAATGTACACATGAGAGAAAATACTTTAAACTATTGTAATGGGTAAATTTGGATGGTATTCAAAATAGGATTTGCACAATAGATATTTTCATATAAAAGAGACCCTAAGCCATGTTCATCCATTTACATTTAATTGTCAAGATAAGGAATGTAAAGCTTGGAAACACTGGCAAAGAATAATGGAGTTTCTAGAAAATATGAGACCAGTTCTAGAACATAAAGCTTGGAAACCATTTTTCTTATGCCTATGTTGAGTTTCTAGAAAATATGAGACCGGATCTGGAATAGAAATGCAAAGACAGAAAAAACCCAGAAATCTTTTCCCGATCTGACATAGTTCAATTTTGACCCTCAAGTCAATGTCACCATTGACTCAGAATTTATGATTCCAACCTAGGGCAGAACTGACCTCCAAAATATCTGAGTGAAAATATGTTTCCAGATCCCAATAGTTTGCTGAAACGGGTATCTGAATCTACACTCCAGCTTGCTATCCCAATCCTATAACTCTAAAAATAGCACCTACAAATATCAGAAAAAGTGATTTCAGGGTGGCTATATAAGGTTTTGCCTTAGTCAAACTCCCATTTTGGTGGTCTCCACCTCCAAGAATAGCCAGATATAGTAGAATGTATGTGTGTGTGTTTCTCTTAGAAAGAGGTTTGAATGTGTAATGTCACGATCTAATCCCCTAGATTAAAACCCTAACATGAATTAAAAATGAGAAAGCAATGCACATATTTGAATATGATAAAGAAAGCATACCAAGCCCCCAAGGCTAAAGTATTCCTACCAAACTCACAATCTGTAGTTTCTACCCCATGATAGTATGTTTTGAATGCTTGAATGTTGAAAATGATGGATGCAAGAAGAAGGAAGGAAGGAAGAACTCTCTCTTTCTCCAAAGAAGATCCACAATAGCTTGTCCACAAAATGCTTGTATGTATTAAGGAATCATCAAATCTTTTCCTTCCATATCATCCTCTTTTTTTCTTGCATCATCATCATGTCATAATCGTAATCATATCATCTTATGATTTTTCCTTATGAAAGAATGAAGGCAAAAGAGAGTGTTTATATAGAGATCACAATATAGAACTCCTAGGGAAATGCAAGGGACCCAAATTCAAATTTTTCCTTGAATTATGGTCCAATTAAAATCACCAACCAAGAATCAGATGTATTAATTTGAATATCAGAGAAAACACTTCCGCATGCTGACCCGGGGACCTATTTTTAAGTTTAGAACCCCAATAAGCTCTAGATCTGAAAGCGAGCACCAACACTTGATAGAGGTCAAAGTCAAGCTTGACCTTGACCTTGATTCTAACCTAGGTTAGAATCAACTTCAACCATCACCCGAGGTTTCATGAAGGTCACCTTAAGAAATCTGCAGGATTCCCAGGTCAGTCAAGGACCTAGGAAGGTGAGAAAACACACCAGAGTGTTGGATAGAGACACAGAGGACATAAAGGAGGTATGATGAAGATTAGGAGAGCTAGTACATAGGTTCTACCTATAAATAAAGCCATATAGAGGGAAATTAAGGAGGATCCATAGGATCCTAACCCTAGTTTCACCTAGAAATGTAGAATCAAGTGTAGATGCATCCTAAATGCAAATCTAATATGCAAGTGTACTACATGAGGGTGAAAAAACATACCAAAATGGAAGTTCTTCAATTTTAAATGATACATTTATCCCTCACTTTAGCTTAGATATGACATTACGTGAATATGCAAGCTAAAGTAAGAAATGTAAAAATGATATAGCCAAGTCCTCCACATGGAGATCCTGCAAGAAACCATTAGTACTCGCAACCTACAACACACAAGGTTAATGAAAATCCATTGAGAACCTAAGCCTTACTAGTATGATTTTGATAAGTGCATAGAGCCCCTTATCCCCCCTATTTCGGCTTACTAATTTTGAAAGGTGTAACAGGGTGATAAGGTTATATCTATATACTAGATATGCAGTTTATTGAAAAGTCTTTTCCTAAACTAGTTAGAATTATTCCAAACCTTCCTAAACTAGTTCAAGAGGTTAAATATTTGAACCACGATTCCAACACTACTGACGACACTAAAAATGGAGCTACCGAACTCAAGTTATGATGAAAAGAGTGAATGTCTATCTAAATGCATATAAAGGGAAATTTGAATTTAACCTAGGTAAATTCACATGAGACCCTAATAAAACCCTAATTTGTAGCTATAAATAAGAGAAAGGAACCCTTACCTTCTCATTCTTACCATTTACAGAGTTTGGAAAAAGAAGCAAAATGTTGAAGAGAGAAGAACTTCGAGTGAGCCTGGAGCTCCTGAGAGAGCGCCTAGCTTGCAGAAAACCACTTCCTGAGGTAGGTTCCTTGTTTTGATATTTGTGATTGAAAATTCCTTTTTATAGGGGAGGTTGACCTTGTCCTAGTTATGTCAACCTTGACCCTTTAAAGTTGACCATAACTAGGAAGGCCACATCCTTTCTGGGGATAAGATTGACCCTTACCCAAAAAAGGTCAGCCCTGACCCAAAAAGGTCGACCTTGACCAGGTCAAGTGGGTATTATAGTTTTTTGATGGTGGAGTACATATATGATGTTGTTTGTGCTAACAAAATCATGTTCGTCTCTGAGAACACCCCTTCGAAGGGCTATTACTAACTGCCAAAGAGAACTGGTCTGAGCTACAACAGGATGAGATATAGATATTGAGAGATGTTGGATTGTACTAGGTAGAAGTCCTACCACAAATGAGGTTCCATCGATCTATGATATCATCCATGATAGAGAGGTGGAATGAGGACACTTGTTCCTTCCATCTTCTATTAGGAGAGATCACGATCACACTTGAGGATGTATATAGGATCCTATGACTTCTAGTCGAAGGCAACCCTGTCAAACTAAAAGTGCACTACAGTCCTCCTGAGGTTTTTTTAGATGGGGATTATTTTTTGGGATGATTACCATAGATGAGGACCCGATCAGATTAGATCACTCTATAAGCCATACTAGCAGGCCCAACACCTTTAATATGAAGAGTGATTCTATGTATACTCTCTTTTGTTGTAGTAACCAACACAAAGGGTACAGTCTTCTTAGCACCATTCACTCATCTCGTACACAGTATGGAGAGAAACAAGATTTTTTTCTCATGGGGCCACAACATGTTGGCCCATCTTTACCATGAGTTTTTTCAGTTAGTGATATTCCAGAGGGAGAGTCTTATAGTATGGACCTTTCTACAGGTTTGGATATTTGAATATTACACATGTACATGACCACAAGGTGTTCTAGTGATGGTAGATGTGAGGACACTAAGAGATTTTCTTATCCACTAGCAAATGTCTAGTAGTATGGGGATATCCTCTTTTGGAGGGTACATTTTGACCATATACTAGGTATTGATGTGATATGGAGACCATACTATTAGATGACAAAATGGCTAGATACTCGACACCAGTTGACACACTCACAATAGCGCAAGATGCTAGAGGGTCCTTTCAGTATGTAGTGATGCCATACTACTATGATAGAGTGATGAGATAGTTTGGTTTGACACAGGGCATCCCCCAGACAGTACCTCAGTATGTATACCCAACAAGATACTATTAGAGAGCCAGTGATATACACCTACCTACAGTAGAAGATATTGTAGATAGAGAGACAGATGAGACTGAGGATACAAAGGTAGCTCCCAGTGTATCATATTCAGGTGTTAGCAAAGACCATATCATATATTGGAGTCTACAGGGGACCCACCCCATCTTCCCTGATGACTACCCCACAGGTGATCAAAGTCCTTTAGAGAGGACCCACCAAGGTGGTGACATACAAATGGAGGAGGAGGATTAGAGAGATGAAGAGGAGCCCATCTCTAAGGGAGATCCTTTGGAGGAGGAGAGATCATAGGAGAGATCAAAGGAGAGAGCAGAGGAGAGAGCAGAGGAGAGAGAAGAGGAGGGAGAAAAGGAGATGCCCCTAGGTGGTAGTACAGGTGTAGATGATCATGTGGTCTATGTTGCACCATTGAGATCATGACAACATCCCCGTGCGCATATAGAGACACCACCACCTAGACCCAAACATAGTGAGTAGGGAGAGGATAGTCACTGCATACCCCCACCATCTAGATCCTTTGGTGACACTCAGGAGGGAGATCTAGGTATGAAATATGTGATTGATTTGAATATTTTAAGTAAATGTTTTCTTAGAAGAAGTACTAAAAGATAAATATGTTTGAATTCTGCAGCTAGCATAGTAGAGTGGAGGGTATTTGTATCTGAGGTCTTGAAGGATACATGTATATCCTACCAATTGCTAGCTAGGGAGTGAGAGTCTCTTATTGGACAGAGGGATCCCGTCAGACATGCAAATGTTTTTGCATGCGTCCAGCGAGAGATGAGATTATGCAGAGAGAGAGAGAGAAAAGAGAAATTTATGGCTGATCTATAGAGATCTTAGGAGCGTAACTATGAGATGAGCATGTTGAGAAGCTGCACACAGACTATTGCACTAAGATCCTTAGCCTCACACCATAGATCAGAGAGAGCCGGGAGCCACCTACCCTCAGAGCATAGAGATAGAGATTGGTAGACATGACACATGTGCCATATATGTACCAAACTCATAGAAGTTTATATATAAAATATTTTCTTTGCCGAGTTATTTCTATGATTGATTACTTGTACTTTTCATCAAAACACAAAAAATTAATATCAAGAAAAAAATGAAATTATGTATGAATGCATTCGAATTACATAACCTATAAAATAGACCTAACTATTCTATAAGGAATACATAAATATATAAAGAAAGAATGATGTATTTAGGGATAATAACATTTGACATGTGTAATATTAATAGGTTCCTTAAGAGGGACACCATTCATATCAAAAATCTTATAAGCACCTGAAGTAAATTCCTCAATTACTACAAAAGGTCTAAGACAATTAGGGCTAAACTTCCCTTTTTCACTGGGTAAAGCATTCACATTTCTTTGATTTTCATACAGGACTAAATCACCTACTGAAAATTACCATTCAATTACCTTATGATTATACTATTTTTGAAGTGATTTATGATAAGCCTTAATATGTTCCAAACCATTTATCTATTGTTCATCCAACATTTCCAATTCCTGTAATCGTTGTTCCCAAAAAGTATCCTTGTCAATTATCCCATAAAATTAAACACACAAAGAAGATATTTCTATATTTAAGGGCATAATAGCATTAGTACCATAAACAAGATTATAAGGAGAAGTACCTGTGGCACTACGAACACTAGTCCTATAAGCCCATAAAGCATAAGTAAGTTGGGTATGCCAATCTTTTGCATGCTTGTTAACCATTTTCCTTACTTGATTTGTTTAATAACTTTATTCGATGCTTCAGCTTGACCATTAGATTGAGGGTAATAGGGAGTAGAAAATCTATGTTGAATATGATATTTCTCCAAGAATTTTGTGACTTCTTTATTCTTGAAAGAAGTTTCGTTATCCAAAACTATCGTTGAAGGAATACCAAATTGTGCTATAATATGACTAAGGATAAAATTACAAATAACATCCGCAGTAGTAGAATGGAGAGGAATAGCTTCTACCCACTTCATAATGTAATCTATAGCTGTCAGGATGTATGTATGCCCTTGAGAAGAAGCTGGTGAGATTTTTCTAGTAAGATCAAAACCCCAAACACTAAAAGGCCATGGAGCAACTTGATTATGAAGTTCATGAGCAGGAGCATGAATTAAATTACCATGTTGCTAACACTAAGGACACTTCTTAAAAATTATAAAATAATCTTTCTCTAATTTTTTCTAATAGTATCCCATTCTAAGAAGTTTATTAACTAAGGACTTCCCACCAAAATGTCCCCCTCAAGAACCAGAATGAGCTTTTGCTAAAGCTATCAGAATTCTGGTTCTACCAAGACATCTTAATAGAAAACCATTATAAGAATGTTTGTAAAGTGTATCTCCTAAAATGATATAACATGCTACAAGTTTCCTAATATGATTACGCATGTTCCTTGTTGCTGATTCTAGAAAATTATTGTTTTTCAAAAAATGAAAGATATGTGAATACCATTCATCCAAATGCAAGTTAAAACAATTAGCAGTAACCTTATTAGAAATTGCAGGGTGTTTAAGAGTATGTATAGTAAATTGAAATTCCTCAGCATTATTCTCAAGACAAACCAAAGAAGATACACTTTCCATGGCATCTGCATGTCGATTATCTTTCCTAGGTAAAGTATGAATCGTATAAGAAGAGAATTGTGAAAGAATATCAAGTGCAAATCTTTATATTATGTCATTTTATCATTCTTAGCCTGATAACCTCCTTGGATTTGTTCAATAATCAATTGTGAATCCCCATAGATTTACAAGTTTTTAATATGAAGGGATGAATCTGTAGAATCTGATGAAAGATCAGATTCAAAGAACCCGAATACACCTGCATGCAAATGACCTAATACAAAGATGAAGTACGAAATCGAAAAAGCATAACACAGAAGTTGCTCAGAGAGTGAGAGCAAAAATATTAACTGCATTAATGAAAGAGAAATACAAAGTTTGACCTTATAAAGGTGAACAAACCCTAAAGACTAAAAGCTAGGATGCGCATTATTAATTAATAACTAATTAATGATGCACCTAAGAGAAAGCATAAGCTAA
>MU224933.1:2584974-2621071 GCA_018584345.1 Thuja plicata
GTTATTTCAAACGCACAAAAACCATTCAAAATGGTTTTTTTTTAAATTTTTTTCAAAAAAAATTTGAAAAGTGACCTCGATTTGCGAGCCATACGGCCCGAAGAGGTCAAAAAAATTTTCCTGAGCTCCCGGAGGCTAGATAGGTCGAGTCTTATGTGATTTCGACTCTCCCGGGCCTTCTGAATGCAATGGCGGTGTCAATTTTGGCTCAATCTGCTCCAGAAAATGGCGCCTCCTTAGAAATGATAGAAAAAACCTAGAGAAGCTGCAGATGACGCTTTCGATTCGTGGCTTCGAATATCTTCAAACTAGACAGCAGCAGGGCGGCTCTGATACCATGTAGAATCTGATGAAAGATCATATTCAAAGAACCCAAATACACCTGCATGCAAATGACCTAATACAAAGATGAAGTACGAAATTGAAAAAGCATAACACAGAAGTTGCTCAGAGAGTGAGAGAAAAAATATTAACTGCATTAATGAAAGAGAAATACAAAGTTCAACCTTATAAAGGTGAACAAACCCTAAAGACTAAAAGCTAGGATGCGCATTATTAATTAATAACTAATTAATGATGCACCTAAGAGAAAGCATAAGCTAAAAGAGTAATAATACTCTAACAGAATCTGCTCGTAAGCCAACTATAAGAGCTTCATACTCCGCAATATTGTTAGTACAACAAAAGTTTAATTTATATGACATAGGGATTGGTTTCTTTGTACGAGGAACCAAAATAATGCCTACACCAAAACCTGTCTTACATCTAGAACCATCAAAATATAATTCCCAAACATCTTCTTGCTTAATAGCTAAAATTTTCTCATCCAGGAATTCTATTGAGGTAACGCTCGTATTAGAATGAGGAAAAGGAGCTTCATCTTAATAATCAGTTAATGCATATCCTTTAATTGAATTTTGAATAATGAAATTAAGATCGAATTCCATTAGTAACATCACCCATTTTTCTAGACGTCTAGAGAGATGAGTCTTTAAGAAAAGGTATTTTAGAGGATCAAATTTAACAATCACATTAACCTCAACATTGAACAGGTAATGCCTCAGTTTTTGACAAGAAGAAACTAAAGCCAAGCATTGTCTTTCCAAATTGGTATATCTTGTTTCATAATCAAGTAAGATCTAACTTATATAGTACACTAGTCTTTCCTTACTTTCGCTATCATGTTAAGCCAACAACGCACTCACAACATTGGAAGTAGATGAAGTATATAAATAGAAGGGTTAATTAAATTGAGAAGGTTGCAAAATAGGAGGATTAGCAAGACACTCCTTAAATTTCTCAAAGGATTTTTTACAATCCTGGTTCCAAGAAAAAGTGGTATCTTTTCTAAGCAAGGAAGTGAAAGGAACAGTTCTATCAGCTAAGTTAGAAACAAAGCGATGAATAGCTTGTATTTTTCCCTGTAAATTATATAATTGAGAAATATTCTTAGGAGGAGGCATTTTAACAATAGCATCAATCTTTTTGGTATCAACCTCTATGCCTCCCTTAGAGATTATAAATCCTAATAATTTACCAGAATCAACTCCAAAGGCACATTTTTTTGGATTCAATCTCATATTATAACTCCTAATTCTTTCAAATATTTGTCGTAAAATGAACACATGATCCTCTCTTTGTATAGATTTTTCCAAGATGTCATCCACACAATCTTCCAGAATCTTATGAATGTAATCATGAAAAATCAAAGTCATATCGCGTTGATAAGTTTCTCCCACATTTCTTAATCCAAAGGGCATCATGACCCAATAAAATGCTCCCCAAGGTGTTATAAATGCAGTCTGAAGTTGATTTTCAATAGGAATAAAGATTTGATTATAACCGATATTAGGTAACGGGAAATCATCTTTTAAGGATGCCTTATTTAAATCTCAAAAATCATTGCACATCCTTATCTTATTTTCTCCTTTAGAAAGAACCACAATATTGGAAATCCATTTAGAGTAATCAATAGTGTGGATGAACCCAACACATAACATTTCAATTTCATGTTTAACTAATAAGGCAATGCCTGGATTCATCTTTCATTTTTTCTTTGTTTCATAGGTTTAGCATTAGGTTTGAGAATAATATTGTGAGTAACAATATTAGGATCTATACCTGGCATATCTGAATATGTCCAAGCAAATATATCCTTATATTCAAGTAAGAGGGAAACCAACTGATCATGTTCATCTTGATTCAAACATATCCTAATTTTGATTGTTTTTCAGAGTCATTCACATCTACCTGAACTTCAATAGTCTCAGTTATTAATAAATTACTTTGCATGGCAGAATCCATTGCCAAAGGAGAAATATTGTGTTCATCATGTTCTCCAAAATAGGCTTCATTATTTAGACAATAGGGCTTTCTTCTTTTATGATGAAACGTAGGTAGATATAGATAAGCCCCTAAAAAATTGGCTAAGGCTTAATCCTCAGGAAAAATAACCAAAAAAGGTTTTTGATCCATGTCAAGGAGAAGCAGATTAACCAACTTCAAATTCCCACCGCAAATATGATTAACATTAAGAGGAAAAGCTGATGGTTTCTTATAAGGATTGAATCCTAACCTATAAGTATAATCATAAACTTCATTTTCCAAGGGCACTTTTATTCCTTGTTCATATTTACCACATCCTTTCTCGTTGAATCTTGATTTATTGAGCAGATGATAATAAGAACCATATCTATCGGCCATATTAGATTGAGTTAAAGGAGCGGCATATGTTACAATGTCCTATCAATTTGGTTTTATTGTCTCAATTGTTTCTTCAAGTGAATCAGCAATAGAGTTACTTTTTAACTCGTCAAAAAGTGGAGAAGGAGTAAAAAATTCTTTTTTTCAAACCCCCTTTGTTCTTTCATAAACTCTAAATCCGAAACTTTATATTCTCCCATAAAAGAAGGATTAAAATCCAATGTTCCCCAATCATCTCCCGTCAAAGAAGAATGTGGAGTTTCAAATTTTTTAACTTCAGGGGGTTTCTGAGGTTCTTTACTTGGTTGTATAGGTTCAGAAACATTATCATATTATGTATTTAGCCAAGGATTCGGTGCATCATCTGCATGTAGTGTATACATCAAATTGTTATAAATGAACCTAACCTTATGACAAAGAGTAGAAGGAACCACATGCATAGTATGTAACCAAGGTCTTCCTAACAAAAGGTTATAATTGAGAGGTCCAGGCATAACATGGATAGGTGTGTTGGGAAGAACTAGACCAACCTTAATAGGTAGCATAATAATACCCAAAGTTTTATTTGCGATGTTATTAAATACACGAATAGGGATATTATATAGTTGAATTGTTGTAAGATCATCCTTAATTTCCTTAAGCATATCCATGCTACAAACATTAAGCCCAGATCCATTGTCAATTAATGTTCTACAAATGATACTCTGATTGATAGAAACAACAATCATAAGAGCATCATATTGATTCTACACCTCAATAGAAGTTAAATCATCATCGATAAACACAATAAGAGGTACACAAGGAATAGTATGCATGCACTCCAAAAATGAATCGATATTCTCTTGATTACGAGGTGGAGCAGGAAGAGTAGATAAAGCCTTTTGCAACGCCTCATGATATGTAGGTGAAGTTTGAAGCAATTCCCATAAAGATATCTTAGAAGGAGTAGCACATAATTTATCAACTAATTCATACTCCTTAAAGGAATAAGGTAACCTAGGTGCTTGAGGAAGCACAGGTTGAGAAGGAGGTAAAGAAGATAGAACAATAGGTTGAGGATTATTCAGTGTTTGATTAGCATGTGAAACAGAATCCCTATTATCAAAGAAATCGAAAGGATCTTTAGGTTTACCCTTAAAATTTATTCGAGTACATCCTTTTACCATCATCAAAGGTTTAGGAAATAACATTCTCGGTGCCTCAATGTTGCAAATAGTGGAACATGAAGGTAACCATGCACACACCGTATGGTCTAGGTTAATTGGAGAAGTTGTGGAGGATGATGAAATAGGAATAGGATCCATGGAGATCTTATTCAAAACATTTTCATTCTCACTTCCATGTACCTCAATAAGGGATTTATCCTCTTGTGCAATAAATCCTCATCAAAGTATTCAAAACAAAAGTCATACATGTTGAACACAAAATAAAATTCCAAGCATGTACATTTTTTTGTTTTTGATTTAAAAACGCAGCCAAAATTGGGGGCTGACTCGAACAAAAAACTAGCACAAGGAGTGCCGATAACCAACAAACCACTCACAACACACCCTTAGCCAATGCCAATTTTGAAAACCAAAAACCAAGAAAGAAAATCAGCAAGCCCCAGCTCCAACACAGAGCTGGTAACTAGCCTAGAAGTCCTAACAAGCCCCAACCTCACCATGAGATTGGTAACCAACCTATGGTAGTGATTAACAGTAGAGTTAATATTAATAGTAACAGATAATAGATAATAGTAATTAACAGTAAAAACCAGTCTGGTAGTCTTCACAGGCCCCAACCTCACCATGAGGTTGGTAACCAGCCTGTGGTAGTAATTAATAGTAGAGTTATCATTAATAGAAAAAACCAACAGATAGCATAAACTAGAATTAATACGAAAATCAAACATGCCAACATCGCCCAACCAGAGAGTCCAGTCAAAAAGGTTAACCATAGACAAAAGGGGGGCTAATTGGGGTTACCTTCCCCGTCTTTTAACAGGAGCTTTAGCCAATCATCTGCAAGGAATTGGTACAGTTTTTCCTCCTTACACTCACCTCCTGGGTTCATTTTCTCCATGTGAAGGAGTTGGAGTGTAGTGGCAGCTGCATGCATGACCTTCACTGCAAAATTTGCAATCTTGTTGAAGCTTTCCCTGAGATTATTGATTTCTTCTCTCATTTCCTTTATCTCCACCTTGGGGTCAGACATCAACTCCTGAGGACCAGCGTTACCAATGGGGGTGTCACTCATAGCATCAGGCAGTTTATCCTCTATTTTTTTAGGGTCCTCCAGGGTAATGTTTATAACCACCTGAGGGCTAGGGGACTGTGGGGTTAGGAGCGGAGAGTCCGCTTTCTTCTCCTCAAAGAGTTTTTTGTTGGAGAGGTCATAGGTGGGGAGACCAAAACTGGCCGAGACTTGAGAGTCATGGCTTTTCTCAGACCCCTCCACAATAAGGCTTTGCTTCTTTTTTTCCTTATCCTTCTCCTTGACATTAATTTTCTTTCCCACTTTAGAACTCCCCCTAGTTTCCTGCTTGATATCTTCCTCCTCCAAATCTTCTTCCTCCTCTTCCTCTTTAGTACACCTCTTTCTCACCGCTTTTTGCTTGTATCTAGTTTTTGTGGCTAGTCTGTTAGATCTTCATCTATTGGCATTCTCCTTCTCCTCACCTTCAGAATCAATGGTGATTTGGTCACCGTCGGCTGAGATCTATTTATTTTTCTTGGAGACTAGGGTTTTGGAGGAAGTCGTGGGGTTGGAGAGCGTGACTTGAAGCTCATTAGGGTTTGTAGAGTGCTATGTGGGGATAAGAAGGGAAAAATTCCTAGGTGGGCAGAGGGCTAAATGGAAATCATAAAGGCAAAGCATTAAGCCCTGATGGAGGATGCAATAATTCTGCCTAGATCTCATTTTTTCTCTAACATCCAAAATAGACTCTTCCATAGAATGGAGCAGAAAAAATGGAAAGGATATGGAATCATTGTACCTAAAGTGGTTGAGGAGAGGGAAATGGTAGTTGTAATAGGTGCCAAAGTGACCTTCCAGAGTGATGTACTTCATCAGGATGAGGCACATTTCATCCCATGGGTCGGGCAACGATAATATGTTAATCCTCCCCTAAAATGTTCAGGAATCTCCATTTTTCTAAAGAACCATTTCATATGGGTGTCATCATGGCTTTTGGTGATCTTCTATTTTTTCCCCTCTGTGGAGAGACCCATGGCTTGCACGATAAACTCCTCATTAATATCAAATGTTATTCCATTAATTGTTACTTTACGCTCATCCCAAGTTTTCACCAACTGCAGCGAGACCAGTTCATCACTGCCACCCATAGCCTTCATGAATGGGATGAAACTACCCTCCTTGAGGTAGTTGAGGATGCACGGATTTTTTATTAAGTAATCCTTGATCCTAGCGGGTTCCACCCACACCATATCTCCACCCATCTCCGAGCTGTATTCAGGCAAGTCTTCCTCCTTAGTCTTAACCGACATCCCACCTTTCCTTCCTTTTTTTAGCACAACCCTAACCAGAGTGGAGCAATAAACCCATCAAATGTAGCACTTTTGCCTCCAACCAAAAAACCAGGTGGTAATAATGTCTGCCTTCTCACAGAGTTGGGCCATACTATTCACATGATTTGCTGATATGAGTGAACAAGCTTTACATATTGAGAAATGATTTCACCTTAAAGGCCATAAAGGATTGATGTTGCAATTAATCACATCAGTCATTTCATTCTTTCCCTTGTGCGTGTTATGCTCCATGTCTTCTTTTAATTTGAAAAAGCTTGTACTCTTTCTAAAAATGACATTGATAGCCCGTCTTTCAAGCTGGCTATAATTAATATGACCACATCCTGTATCGCTTATAAAATTTGAAATGATATGGTGCCTCATGAATTTTCCCACTGACTTATTTGACCAATCAACATCAGCCTTGTTAGACATTATTAAATTTTCTTTCTTTGTCCACAAGCTGAATAACATGCTTGGGTAGGGAGTTTAAGTTTCTCCAACACCTTAAGCTATCCACCGCAAGACCCATGGTTACCAGCATGTCTGCCACCACATTGTCTTCACAGTAAATGTGTTGAAGGTTGAATTCATCGAACCTGGGGAGCAGTGAATAGATGTCATGCAACACATTTTCCAAAATCTAGCTAGTATTATAGTTCCCTTTAACCAACTCAATAACAATTTTAGAATCACCTTTTATGATTAATCTTTTAATCCCTATATCAGATGCCACCTTTAGAACCCATAGGAGGGTAGACATCTTAGCCAAATTGTTAGATCCCTTTCCATGGTGGACCGCATAGGCCAGGATAAGGTGTCCATTATGATCTCAAAAAATACCTCCTCCCGTGGCAATGCCATTAGAGGCAGCCCCATCAAAGTTCAACTTAGTTATGTTTTCCTCCGGGGGTGACCATTTAGTGTTTAGTCTTTTCAGAATTTTGGAATTGTCCATCACATAGAAGGAAGTGGGAAGAGCCCATTCCTTGGCTATCATACACTCTAGTCCCTTGGGGGGGGTGGGAGGGGATTTTCCAACGACAGGTTTCCAGATTTTCCTTTAGCAGATTCACAGTCAGCAGCACAATACCTTCAACATTACTATCTTCTCCTCTAAAAATTTGGTTGTTTCATTCTTTCCATAGACCCCAGAAAACATGCAGGGGTAATAATCACCAAAGGATGTGAATGAGAGGATGCTCAATAATTCAACCCTAGTTGTTAATGAATTGGTCTAAGTGCTCCAAAAAGACCCAGTCGAGCTGTAGTTTTCTCATTATTTTTCCCCACACCTGAGAAGCGTAAGGGTAGTGAATAAGAATATGATTTATAGACTATGCCTACATTTTACAAAGAACAAACCTGTTGACCAGTTGTACCCCCCGTTTCTGGAGGTTGTCTAACGTAAGGATTTTTCTGTGAAGAGCGGTCCACCAGAAAAAAAATTAATTTTGGGGATGAGCTAGGGGAGCCACACCTTTCCCCAACTCAACTCATCGGCCAAAGCCTTCATGTTAGCATGGTATGAAGATTTGCCCATGACCTCCCCCAATTTGCTGTGGCAGGACACAGCCTTGTCAATAATTTGAGAGATGAGGATCCTGATCTCAGCAATCATTTTCTGTAGTTCCATAATGTGGGTTGGGATATGCTCCTGGTCATGATAAGCATTAGCAAGGTTCTTCCATTTCATATCCTAAGAAATGTAGTCACTGACTTTGTCTCCAAAGTGAGAGGTCAAATGATCTCTTAGGAGACTAAGTTTATTTCTACTGAGAGGTTTATCTCCTACCCACCAATCCTCCCAGAAACTTCTCTGCTTACTGTCACCTACCACCCATTTTAAGCCTCTAAGGAGGGATCCTTTACTTTTCACCATGAAATTCCAGAATTTAGATCCAGTGGGGTAGTTTTGACCCATGGGGAATTGGTCATTTAAGTAGTATTTGGCTTTTAGAATTTTACACCAACCCGAGTTACCTTTAAAGAGTTGCCACCCAAGTTTGGTAATTAGCACCTTGTTAAGATCTTTTATCTTTCTCACTCCCAGTCCTCCCACCTTCTTGGGTTGGCAAACTATTTCCCAGATAATCAGATTCATTTTAGTCTTTTCCTCCGTTCCAGACCAAAGGAAGTTCCTTTGGATTTTTTCCAGTTTCTCAGCAGTTTTGTCATTGATTTTGAAAAGAGATAGAAAGTAAACCGGTATTCCTTGGAGGGCGGCCGCTAGAAGTTGTAGCTTTCCAACATTACTTAGGACCTTGCCTTTCCATCCTGCCAATTTTTTCTGTATTCTTTCAAGAATAGAGTTCCAGAAAGGGTTGGAGACTTCCTTAATAGTGAGTGAGAACATAAGATAGGTGTCGGGAAGTATACCACCCTTACAACCAATACATTCTATAATTTACAATTTGGTTCTTTGTTCATAATTAAAGAAGTAAATTTGTCTTTTACTGTAATTAATCACCTGACCCAAGGCCTCTGCATAAACATTCAGCAAATCTTTCCATTCTCTCGCTTCTTTGATGCAAGCTTTCCCAAACAAAAATGTGTCGTCCACAAATTGTTGGATGATTTCCGGAGGAAGAGTGGAGGCTGGTTTGAATCTAGCAATGTTGCCAGAAGCCTCCAATCTCAATAGATTACATGCCAACACCTTAGCCATAAGGAGGAATAGATAAGGGGATAGAGGGTCACCTTGGCGCAAGCCCCTCTCCAGATTAAAGGACCCCCAAGGAGAACCATTTACCAGAACTACGAATTCAATAGTTTATATCACCTCCTTGACAATTCTAATGAAATTTGCATTAAAGCCAAGCTTATTTAGAACCCCATACAGGAATTTCCAAATCACCTTATCATATGCCTTAGAGATATCAAGTTTCAGTGCCATGCCAGCATTATTACCTCTATCCATCAAGTGAATGATTTCATGGGTAGTGATAGCTGCATCTAGGATTTGCCTTCCTGGAACAAACCCCTTCTGGTTGTGGTTAATAATTTTACCTAGGAGAGGTTTGATCCTATTTGTGATGATTTTTGAAAGGATTTTATAAATTGTGTTACAGAGGCTGATCGGCCGGAAATCACTTAGTTCCTTGGGGTCTTGGATTTTAGGGACTAGAACAATGTAAGTTTTATTAATACTCTTGAGGATTTTTCCAGTTCTAACAAAATCATGGGCAGCATGGATGATATCATATTTTATGATGTCCCAGAAATGCTGGAAGAAAGCCGGGGGAAATCCATCTGGCCCAAGATATTTAAAAGCCCCCATGGAGAAAACTATGGTTTTGACTTCCTCTTTAGAGACCTTGGATAGAAGCTAATCATTCTCTTCTCTAGAAATAACACTCAGTGTAGCCTCCAGAAGATGGGAGCTATCAGAGTCAACCCCCCTCTGAAATGGGTTACTAAAAGTATCACAAAAGAAATCCACCGCATTATTACCCATTTCTTCTTCCTCACTCATCACCACCCCACCGGCAGCCAGTGATTTGATAGTATTTCTTCTCTTATGAATTGAAGCAGATCTATGGAAAAAAGCCGAGTTGTGGTCTCATTGAGCCATTGGATGTGAGATTGTTGCTTCCAGAAGATTTCCTCCCTTTTGATGTTATCTTTCCATTTATTCCTCCATCTCTCTTCCTCAATATGAGCTTCCCAAGGGGAATTTACCATGGCCATTTCATTTTGGAAGAGTTTAAGTTTTTCCTCTATCTCTTTTTTGCACTAGAAAATGTCCCCAAACTTATTTTTGCTCCATCTGTGGACCTCCCTTTTGATAATTTTAAGCTTCTCAGCTATTCTGAACATAGTTGTACCTCTAATAGGCGTGTTCCACCACATTTTTATGCAATCTTCAAATTCCTAGTGAGAACGCCACATGATCTCATAGCAGAATGGTCGGGGTCTAGCACGGGCTTTCTCCACCCAGTCAAGAATCAGAGGGGAGTGATCAGACATAGTCCTTGGGAGGTGCGAGAGACTAATCAAAGGGGCAATATCCCACCCACCAGAGATCAACCATCTATCCAGCCTAACCTGAATAAGGTGCCTACCTTTTCTATTGTTAGACCAGGTAAAACCCGTACCCTGTAACTTAATATCAACCAAATCACTAATCCTCATGAAATCTGCTAGCTCTTGCATACTATCAGAATAATCTTGGGACCCTCCTAATTTTTCAGAGGGAAACAGGGGGGAATTAAAATCCCCAGCACACATAACAGGGAAATCTTTTTCAGCATCAATGAGGTTAGAGATTTCCCCCCAGAGTCTACCCCATTCTGTTCTAGAGTTTGGGGCATAAATGTTGAACATATACCATAAGGAATTATTCCAAGTAAAAAACACAACAAGAAAGTTATGAGAAGAACCCACAATTTTACCAGATAACTTACTAGGATTCCAGAGAGTAGCAACACCACCTGAATCCCCATCAGCTTCACTGTATAGGAAGGCCACCCCAGGCCAAATTTTATCAACCAGCAGTGCAAAAATACTGTGCTTCATTTTAACCTCCTGTATGAGGACCATATCAACTCGGAGCTCCATAATATACTTCTTTAATGTGAACTATTTTTGCAGGCTGTTCATGCCCCTTATGTTCCATGAGAGGAACTTCATCTTTTACCTTTTTGAGAGTCTTCCAGAGTTAGTTTCCTTCCGCTGGCAATAACCCTTGCTGCTTCCTTAGCTCTGGTTGCCTTGGCAGTCAGGCAACCCACTTTGTTTTCACTCCCTACATCAGCCTTCTTTTTTTATTCCAGTCCATCATCCATCTTCTTGCTCCTAGTTTTCCTTTTGGGTTCTGACTAGTCAGGGACCGAGATCGATGGCGATAGGGAGGATGATCTCATAATTTCCTCTCCAAAGTCTAAATCGCACTGCCAGGTGGAAGAAGTTTCCCCCCAGAATTTTCCTGTCAGAGCACTTCTAGACACCCAAGTCTTGTTTTCCATGTTGGTATCATAACCATTTGGACTGTTAATGAAAGTGTTGGAGATGTCCATTAATACTATGACCATTTCTCCAACTTCAGGGGCCGTACCCATCTCCACTGCAGAGTTCACTCTGAGAATCTCACCTTCTTCTAATGCCTCCACCTTCTCGGCTTCTGTGTTCCTTTCTGGCTCTTCCTTTCTCTGCCCTTTTTCTCATGCTTCAGTCTTCTCAATCTCTATGTTTTTTACTAACCCTTCTATCTCTAGTTCACTACCTTGGGAGGGGAATCCATCACTGGAAGGAAGAACAACCGTGGTATTCACCGTATTCACAATAGACTCACAATTTTTAACCATAGGCGATGGGCATGTGATAGGTTTTTCCTTCAGCCTAGCAGAGCCCTTGCAGTTAGTCACCACATGCCCATTTTTCCCACATTTCTGGCAATGCAGTGTGGTATTTTCATAAACAATGGCTGGGTTCCAGTTCCCCCACTTGGACTTAAGCAGTACAAAGTTGGGAAGTGGGCTATTCATTGCGACATTAACAAAAAATCTAGCAAACACTAGGCATGATTTTGATAGAGTAACCGAGTCAGCAGTCACATAACTTCCGAAGGAGTTCCCTATCCATCTAAACACTTTATTATCCCAAAATTCTAGGGAGAGCCCAGGAAGCCAGAGCCAAACTGGAGCAGCTTTTTGCAGATCAATTTTTGGGTTAAATCCAGGCTTCCATTTAGCCATAAGAAGAGCATGCTTCCCATAGTAACAGCTCCCTGTAGAAACACTACTAAAATCTACCTCAACATTAAATCTAAAAAGAAATAGCCCCCTTGGCATAGCAGAAACTGATAGGGATCCTTTAAATTTCCACTTGGCCGTACACCAGTTACGCACCATCTCTATGGTGGGCCTAAAGCCCACAAACCTCCCAAAAAGGGCAAGGTGTAGGGTAGCAGATATATCCTCCACAACTCCATCTGGGACAGAGATTTCAGGACCGAATTCTCCTGCCAAGAATTTAGGCATCTCAGGGGTGTCAGGAATCTCAGATCCCAACACCGCCATCTTCCATCCCCCCAATGCAATAGAATTATCCACCTTTACAGGCTTAGGAGGGGACCCCGTGGTATCAGTTAAGGCAATAGGCGACTCAACCATCACAGAGGAAAATGAGCCAACCCCTGCCAAAGGGGGTTCAAAATCATCTCTCCCTGCAAAGACCAGGAATAGGTCTGGACATTCACCTCCCAACTCCCCCGATGGAGGTGGGATGAGGCAGAAACAAGAATTCAGAACCAACGCAGAACCCAACATTCAAACGGGTGGGACACAGTTGAAGTTGTAGAGCTTATGTACATTTTTTTGTTTTTTTAAAGAAATTTAGTAATTTTTTTTATTTTTTATTTTAAATAAATGCAAGAGTATAAAAGAAATATACTTCTATATTCTTGCAAGATTTAATATAAAATGTAAATCTAACACCAAAAAGAAATATTTGTCTATCGTAGGTTCACCAAAATGTAATCGATAAATTTGGATGGTCTTCTAAATAGGATTTGCACAATAGAGATTTGCATATAAAAGAGACCCTAAGCCATATTCATCCATTTACATTTAATTTTCAACATAATTAATGTAAATCTTGGAAACACTTGCAAAGAATAATGGAGTAAAATACATACCTCACATCATAGAAAATATGGAAATACACTTTTTCTGATGCCTGTGTTGAGTTTCTGGAAAATCTGAGACTGGATCTCGAACAAAAAAGCATAGATGGATAAAACCTAGAAATATTTTTCCGATCCGACACAGTTCTAATTTTGACCCTCAAGTTAATGTCACCATTGACCTAGAATTTAAAATTCTGACCTAGGGCAGAATCGACCTCCAAAATCTCTGATAGAAAATTTGTTTCTAGATCTCGATAGTTTGCTAAAAAGCGTATCTGAATCTACACTCCAACTTGCCGTCCCAATCACGTAACTCCCAAAATAACACCTACAAATATCTGAAAAAAGGGATTTTGGGGTGGTTATATGGGTTTTCCTTAGTCAAACACCTATTTTGGTGGTATCTACCTCCACAAATAGTCAAATATAGTAGAAAGTATGTGTGTGTTTTACTCTTAGAAAGAGCTTTGAATGTGTAATGTCAAGATCTATTCCTCTAGATTAAAACCCTAACATGAATTGAAAATGAGAAATAAATACATAGATTTGAATATGATAAAGAAATCATACCAAGCCCCCAAGGCTAAATTATTCCTACCAAACTTACAATCTGTAGTTTCTACCCCATGATACTATCTTTTGAATGCTTCAATGTTGAAAATGGTGGATCCGAGAAGAAGGAAGGAAGGAAGAACTCTCTCTTGCTCCAAAGAAGATCCACAATAGCTTGTCCAAAAAATGCTTGTATGTATTAAGGAATCATCAAATCCTGTCCTTATATATCATCCTCTTTCTTTCTTGCACCATCATCTTGTCATATCGTAATCATATCCTCTTATGCTTTTTCCTTATGAAAGAATGAAGGCAAAAGATAATTTTTATATACTGATCTCAATATAGACCTCCTAGAGAAATGCAAGGGACCCAAATTCAAATTTAGCCTTGAATTATGGTTCCATTACAATCACCAACCAAGAAGGGGATGTATTAATTTGAATATCAGAGAAAACACTTCCGCATCCAGACCTGGGGACCTATTTTTAAGTTTAGAACCCCAATAAGCTCCAGATCTGAAAGCGGGGACCAACACCCAAAAAAGGTCAAAGTTGACCTTGACCTTGACCTAGGTAAAGGATGACCTTGACCTTGACCTTGACTTAGGTCAAGGTTAACCTTGATTCTGACCTAGGTCATAATCGACTTCAGCACTGACTTGAGGTTTCAGGCAGGTCACCTTGAGAAATCTGAAGGATTGCTAGGTCATCTGGGGACCTAGGAAGATGAGAAAACACACCATAGTCATGGATAGAGGCATAGAGGCCATAGAGGAGGTATGATGAAGATTAGGAGAGCCAGTACATAGGTTCTACCTAAAAATAAAGCCCTAGAGAGGGAAATTAAGGAGGATCCATAGGATCCTAACCCTAGTTTCACCTAGAAAGGAAGAATCAAGTGTAGATGCATCCTAAAAGCAAATGTAATATTCAAGTGTACTACATGAGGGCGCTAAAACCTACCAAAATTGAAGTGCTTCCATTTTAAGACGATACACTTATATATATATATATATATATATATATATATATATATATATATTGGGATAAATTATGGATTTCATTTTTAAAAATTGAAATGTTAAATCAAAACAACAAGATATATATCACATTTATTTAAAATTTAAACACATTTATACATGTTATTTCCCAAAAACCTTTGTGTGCTACTGCTTGACTCATTCTTGATGATGTGTCAGCCTTGTTTGGTGCAAAATGTATGTTACACCATTCAACAACATCATGTGCATCTTTTATATGAACTCCCTAATAATTCATTTGATACTTTCGTAGAGTACATTTGAGGCAAGCTCCAGCACAATCATGTTCACCTTTTTGATGTTCACTCTCAAAGAAACTCCAAACATGTGGTATGTTTTTATTATGATGATATCTACATACTACATCAAATGGTCTAGATCATTTGAATTGTGTTGCACATCCATCTGACCAAACATAATGTTTGTCAATTTGTATGCCCCTTTATTTCAAATTTGCAAAAAATGTGTTGAAACATGTTTCTACATAATGAATATCATGCTCTTTATCATCACTTATATAAAAGTGATATTCTTTGTTTATGACCTGTCCTTGAAATAGGCTCTGAACACCATCCAACCCTAACTGTGCATGTCTATAACATACCTATACCATAATAGTAATAGTAATCTTCTCTAAAAAATAGTATTCTAATTGAATGGCCTTTTGATGAACAAAGGAATAGTTTTATGCAAAATCAACAGCCGATAGAACGGTTCTAACTAGAAAATTATACCTTAGTGTCTAGAATTATAGTGCTTAGTACTTTGCAAAGAAAACATCATGAATGCAGGGATGAATAGATTTTTTAAATTTATCCATAAATTCTCCAACAGTTATCTCCTCTTCAACATATTCTAACCTTTTAAATTCTTTCCCAAATTTTGTTTCATTCCTTAAATATTTGTAACTCTTTCTTTTTACATCTTTGTCACATCAATGTCTACATCTTTCAAAGGGAAAAGAGTAAAATCAACACATATTTCACATGTTCCTTTTATGAAATTTATTTGACTAGTTACATCATCTCTTGGGTCACATAAAATGGATGAGATGAACTCACTTCGTCTACTAGGAGGAGTATTTTAAAAACCATAAGTGTCTTCTAAAAAATTTCCAAAAACCTCACAGTGGAGATTAAATTCAATATGAAAATGATAACAACAAGTTTCAAACACTTTGTTTTTCCTCACATAATATGGCTTCAATCTTTCAAACAATCTTTCTCCAATCTTTATATTAGGAATTGACCTATAAAATGGCACATACATTTCATATTGTGTTGTGTCCAACCAATGTTTTGTATGATGTTAATATTCATTATCTCTAACGTTGTGTCTGATAACATCTCTACTATTTGATGAAAGATGAGTATTGTCATTCCAAAATAATCTGATCAAATTCTTGATCCCCTCATCAATCCTATTAGAACGAGGAGCTCTATACACGAGTGTCGAATCACCTTCCATGGTGCTATCATTTAAAATCATTCTCCTCTTAACATTTCTTGATATTTGTTTCCTACTAAAACCAATATGAGATGAAACTTAAGATATTTGTATGTTTAAGGGAACACTATTACCCACAATAGATGTGAACATCACTCTTCTTACAATTGCCTTTTCTTTAGATTAGGATCACTTCCCTTTAGAGTTCAAAAATTTCCTAAAATTTTTAATAATATCACTTTGCATGATAGAAATTTTTCTCTCTTTTTTTTGACGTTGTGTCTACACCCAATAATTTTAATGGCTCTTTCAACTTTGTTTGTATAAGTATAATTGAAAGCAATTGGGCTTGTTCTAGAATTTCAAGATTATCAAATTTAGCCACTATTTCCCTTTCTATATTATTCATTGACCTATTTTTAGAGAGACTTAAAAGGTTGAAATTATCAAGTGATCTCAATTTCTCCACTAAGTAAATGATCTAGGTTTCTATAATTAATATTTTCTTTACAATTTGAGCTATATTTAAATTTTCATCCATAACCATCGAAGCAAGTGATCCTGACCCTTCTCTAACTTCCATTTCTTGAGATTACATAGGGAGTTACCTTGACCCTTCTCCAATACCCATTTCTTTTATTGCTTGAACTTATCCTTCATCTTGTACTTGTTGGTTGCAAGCTGCATGCAAAAAAAAAAAATTGAATTAGAACAAATTAGAGAAATTTGAAAATATACAAATATAAAGCTTGGGCATGTGAAATTGGAAATGCGTACCTTCTTTATTTCTACAATAATATTCCAATGAAGCTTCATTATTTTTTTGTTCTCTATCAGGTAACCCTTTTCTTGAATATTTAGAGAGTCTTGCCTTCTTGTTTCCCGTCTCTTTTTTTCAAAAAAAAAAAAACCTTTGGCGAAATACTAGATGCAAAAAACTTGAAAATATTAACTTCACTATGCATTTATTAGAAAAAAGTGAATTAAATGGATCATTTTTGTTTTAATAAAAAAGAAAAAAAAAACTTTTACTTATACCAAAATAAAAAAATGGGACCCCAAAAAATTTTGGTCGACCTAGTTCATGCGAACACCCCTTTGAAAAAATTTGTGGTGTGTTTGCCGTCAAAATTTTACCAAGGGGAGTACATGCAAAGGAGCCTTCACACAAACCCCCCAACCCCTTCGTCGGAAGGGGTGTTCACACAAAGGCCCTAATTTTTGATTTTTTGCCAAAGGACACCAAGTTCTGCAGAATTTAACCCTTTGGAGGCCTTAATCAAGGGCCAAATAAGACAATCTTTTGAAAAAATGCCATATTATGATGCTCTAAACAAGATTTAAAATGATTATAATTTTGATATATATTGATTTCATTATAACTTTCTATTTTTAAGTTTAATTAAATATAGGTTGTCTAGCCTTTTAGTAACCTCTCTCTTCGATGCTTCAGTAAAAATAGTAAATTAGAAAAAAAAAATTATAAAAAATATGTTTCCTATAGGTATTTATGTTATCTTTCTACCAGAAAAAAGGAAAAATGAAATTTGATATATACATATCAAATTAGAGCGTACCGAAGAAACCTATATCTAAATTATACTATATGTCATTTCACACCTCAATAAACCTTAAAATTTTAAACTAAATTGAAAAAAACCAATTCTATCATTTAGTTATTGATGTTAAAAACCTAACCACGAAATAATTACGTCTTTATCCATTTTAAAAAAAATATGTCAAACCGAATGACTGTCACTCTTTAAAAATGCTAATTTTTCATAAAAACCAATTTTTGAAGGAGAAGAAAACTTGGATACAAATAAATTCTAATTTTTTTAAAAAAAAAGTATATATGTAGAAACTAGAAAAAATGCTAAAAGTCACTATTTTACATCACCTTCAAATTCTTAGTGGTTTTGTGGCAATAGGTGTCCAAAAGTGAAGTTCTTTTTTTTTTTTCAAAATATTCGTTTCAGTGTCAAAGTTGGAAAAAAAGTGGGACACAGTATTGTGGGAACATGTTCTAACTAGTACTAGTACAAGAATTATATAAATCAAATTGGCATTAAGAGATTGTTGTTTTTCTTGTTTCTTTTGTAATCACAAATTTGTCTTATTTTTTTTTTACAATGAGATATTAATTTTTGGGGAAATCTTGTCACATAGTCACCATTTTGAGCTTATCCTACAATCATGGATTTCATTGAGATAACACAAAAAATGCATATTATCATTTTATAACAATTAGGATATAGAAATCACATACTTGCATGACAGACATATTCTTGAATTAACACTCAATGCAAGCAGCCATAGGATAATTTTCAAAAGCATCAACCTCACCATACTAACTATAAGTTTTAAATGAGTAGATCCAAACTAATAAACATATTGAATAAAATAATAAAAAGAAGACAAAACAAAAAATTATAGTCGTTGGATAAGTTTGTCTATGTCCACTCTCAAAGTAGGAATGTCTTATTAAATTTTAACCAATACATTATGTCCATAGCATGTACATATCTATTTATACAAATGCATTCATCAATTAAGTGAAGAGTCTGGAAGGTGAATGTTCAAGTGACCTTTGGTCTTCACATACCCAAAAATCTCCCACTCTAAGTCCAACTTATACAACCATGAACAATCCCTACATTTCCATTTTTATTGTTACATTGTAACGAGACCCATAGAAGATTTTAATTTCGCCAAATTTTATTCAGAGACAGTATGAGTTAATATTCTCCAAATTTTGTCACATTGAATACATTCAAACACTAGAATATCTTCCATTACAAATTTTATAGTTGCAAACTCACCCATAAATCCATAATCAGAAAATCTAGTTCGTGCAGGTGTGAAATATATTCCTCCATTATTAAACACACTTGTACTCCCCTTATCTACATATCGACTGCATGCTACTAACCCTGCAACTTGTTTGATGGGCATATGTTATAGAGAAATCACAAATTCATGAAATATAGTCTCAACCTCTATGAAATTCATTATGCTACGATCATCTTTAACTGGTGGAGTCTTATTGCAAATCATGTGTTTTACTAGTAATCTTACTGAACTTATATCTTTGCCAAGACACAACTTTGGCCAAAAACTTCATCCCACAATGCACCACCTAGTTTTTCTGAGGGCTTTGAATATGGATAAAAATAAAAATATGTAACTAGGATGCTTGACGACTCTTTGACCAAAAAGAATCTCACATCTTTGTTCCACACTAGATAAAGACCACCTTCTAGTTCATCCAATACTTTGACCAAAGAGAAAAATAATCATAATTATCATCACAAAGGTGCTCACTTCAGAAGCTAATATCTTAAAAAAATATATCATTAGCCTCTTCTTCATTAGGAGTGCGAAATTGAAGATCAACCTTTCATCATATATGATTGCCAAGACCAACCCTCTCTTTTAAAGCTTGTGCTTGTACATGCTCCACAATTTCAATTCCATTTGTTGTTGGTAAAGTAATCCCCTGACCTCGCTAACACGTGAAATGTAGAGGAAACAGGGCATCAAAGTTCTAAACTGAATCTTGCTAAAACTCACTACTTGTATAGCTCTTGGTGGCTAGAATTGACTGTGACCTTGATCTTGATTCCATAAAATTTGTGTCTTGATGGGAACCTTCTGAGCCCTTAGAATCTAGATCCATACAATCATTCTTCATTCAGCATGTGAGTTCAAGTCTCTTAGCCAATGACCCATCAATTTCACAAGGCTTATTTAGAATCACTTCTTGGTTCTAGGTGTTTACTCTCTCTATGAAATCATCAGGACTCATCTTCGCCTTCCCATTTTTCCAACGCTTATCCCAAGGATAACAGAGGAATTATTTACCTTATTTTTACTATATCCATCACTTTTTGCAGAAGAATCTAATGGAAATTCCTTCTACTTCTTGGCACAAGTCATGCACATCGAGGCAGTATTTTTCCCTTCCTTTACTTGAGACAAAGAAGCATGCTCCTTCATTGCTACATCCCCATTAGGTTTCTCAATCACCTCACATGTTTCTAAAGTATTAGTCATCAAATTTTGATTTGACATTTGAGAGGGAGGAGATAACAAATCCTTTGTCCATGAGAAGGTCCACTAGCATGAGGTAGTCAGGGTAGGAGACAATGACATTATCGATAGAAGAGGTTCTACTATCTCCTCCCTACTCTAAAATACTTCCTCTGTTGATTCGTATCCACAACAACTTCTACTTTCCTTGTGTTGCTGGTCTTGGTTTTCCATAGGATACAAAGCACCAACATTATTACCATACCCACTATATCTAGGCGTTGGTGAAACAAATTCATATCTCCTACATTTGTAACCATCACCCTCAAATCGAGCTACATTATTGGGATATCCACCAGTGCCATAGATATCTCTTTGCATCCTTGGAAAATACCTAAAATTTCTTTCCTCTTGCTTCTCTCTTGGTGAAGTAGAAAATATACCATTACCATGTGATTTCTTTGTAGAATAATTTTTGAATTTGCCTTGACCAAATTTCTCATATGAGTAATCCCTCCTTTGCTACCTCTCACCATCTCTTCCAATTGTGTTTTCAGTGTCTTTATGTTTAAAATATTGATGATTCATCTAAGCTGACTTGAATTGGATATTATTCTAATTGTGCTTGTTAAAGTATTGATTGCGTTCATACAATTCATAATTAATAGATACCATTATTGTGGAATTAGTCTAAAAATTTCTCTTTACAGACTTGTCATGCAAATTAATATGATCAAGAGTTGAACCTCTATTTTTTTATATTTATTTTTGTATTTCCTTGTATTAAACTACCTTGAAAATTAGGCTTATTTAAAACCCCAATCTTTGGGCCACTTGGTGTAGAGAACAACTCTATATTGCTCTCTAAATAACTACCTTGATTTGAAACATCAACTTTATCTATTTCCAATGGTGATATTTCACATTCAACAAAAATAGCACACCCAACTTATGTTTTTAATTTCTTATATGTGCAATTAAAATTAATGTCTACTTTCTAATTTCTCACCTTATGTTTCTTATGCTCCTTTTCTAATTTTTCTCATTGAGAATTACGAGAAATCTTATGCCAAGGATTTACACCACTATTATGAATAGCTCCCACTTCATTACGACTCTCTAAAAAATATAGTCTACAATTTTTTCCCTTCTGCAATCACTAAGGACCCTTTTGTCACCTTCTATTTACTTGATTCCAACCTAAGATTACATACTTGAGAGAATAATTTCCTAATTGAAATCAAATTATTTTTAAGCTAAGGTACTTACCTAACATCTTGTAACATCTCATAACAGAGGAGATAATCTATGTTGTCACGAGTATCCCTATAGTTGGAAAGAAATTCTACAAAGACCAAAAAAATTTGGATTCGACGATTAGCAACTTTGTTAGAAATGAGGAAGAAAAGAAAGAGCTCACCAAAGCTAGCACCCACTACCTACCTAAAGGGATGAAAAGATTGTGGAGGTCCATTTTAAGAGACATCATCTACTACATTATGCTAGACACCAGGTTTGATAGAATCTGAACCAACCATATTATCCTCTTGAATCATTTTTGCCATTGAATGCAGGTGTCTATACCCTTTTATTTGTATGCTTCTATAAATGATAACATTAATGGGTTTAGAGAGAAGGCCATAGCTAACCCTACCCTACATGAAGGCCTTTTTTCTTTTAATCTATGAATATTTTAAGGCCAAAATCCCTGGGAAGGAGGTGGCTCAGAAAGATGAGATGGAGGCCTCTGGTTTTGACTACATTCATTCGAGGATAGAAGATAGTGAGCATTCTGAGGATAATCATGAGTATGAAATAGAAAATAACAATCAGGGTTCATCTTCCCAAAAGTTTAGAGTCAGTCTGCAAACCATTAAAAAATAGAAAATGGTAACTCCTTAAAAAAGAACACCATGGTTATTTCTGCTGAGGAAGATTACAATGATAATGAGGAAGGTATGGACACAAATGGAAAGGAGGTTATTTCCAGTGGCAAAGGCACAAAGAGAAAACAACCCACAATGGGTAAACACCATAACAAAAAGGATAAGAATGGGGATGTGAGAGATGACTGGAAATCTCCAGAGGACAAGACCCAATACATCTCCCCTATTTCAGACCACAATTTAAAGAGGAAGCTCCAGGGAGATTACCAAGAGACCAATCAGGCTATCCATTCCCCTCAGAACTCTCAACCCAAAAATTTGGGGAAGGATGATAGGAAGGATAGCGAGTTCTATTGTTATAATGCAGAACAGGGAAATATAATTAGATGGTGTGACTTCAATGTCAAAACTGCAAAATAGGGATCACTAGAGAAATTATAAACCCCAAGGTCATTGAAGGTGAGGGAGACTAAATTAAGCTGGATGAGCTTATTGACCCATCTACGGTGATGCTTACTAATTGTAGATGTCCAAAATATTAATATTATTATTAATATTATTTTCCCTATTATTCCTCTAACTATTTAATTCAATCAATTAAATAGTTTCATTTATCAATAGTTTAAATACTATTCTAATGTATTTTATTTAAATACATTTGCCTCCACAAAATCCCATTTTAATAAATTTATATTTATTAAATCCTCCACATTTCCTAATTCTTCTAAAGCATGATTTATTCAAATTCAATTTTATTATAATCTAAACCCTAGTTAGGAACCTATTAATCCTACCCTAAATCCTACCCTATTCCTACCCTACTCCCATCACCTCATTTCCTAAGTATGCTTCCACACCTAACTGACCTCTAACCATTTTTAATGGGTGATTCCTAACCTCTTTAAGCCTAATGGAATGCTCACCCACATTGGTAATTTCTCTCCAAAATGGACACCCATTCCTCTTTAATTCCCTCTTACAAATTTGTCTCCTCTTTTGAAATATTAGCTACTCAATATTAATGTCAATTTTGATTCAAAATTGGTCATCTTTTCAAAGCCGTGTGTCTCCTATGTGGTGCTTATGTGGATGCCACATAGGTGCCACTTCATCCAAGCCTCTTCCTCCCTCCAAAAACTCTATAAATAGAGGCCTTCTTCTCTCATATTTTCATCTCTCAATTTGCATTGTTATCATGCTAGTATTGCTTTAGAATTTCATAGTCATTTTCATGCTTATGTTCTTAGTTCCTAGTTTTCATGCTTTCCATGCTTAATTCACTTACAAATCACATGCTAGGATCTAAGTTGGTGAATGAATCTTAGTTTCAATATAGTATATGCATATCATCTTCATAACTAGATTAGAATATCATCATCTTGGAGAAGATTTGAGACTAGTTCTTCATACTACCTCTTGAATATTTCTTCTTGTTTTAAAATATTGCATTGGGATCCATTCCACTTTGTGTGTTTGAGAGAGCACACCCACATCCATCAATAAAAAGAAAATCAAAATGAGTAAAATAGGGTGCATTTGTTTACTCATTTTTAGCTTAATCTGATGTTATTTGGTGTTCTTTGTTGTTTGTTTGATCTCTTACATGGTTTTTGATATGAATTATGTGCTAACCCACTAACGTTTGCATGTTTGAGCTTCCTCCCAACAGATTGAAGGATTCCTCATACACATTCTTGCATGTCGGTGGGACCCATGTCCCTAAACTTTCTCACTTCTTGTCTTAATTTTATGCAAATTTCACCCAGAACACCAATCAGTGTCTGCGTTTCACATAGAGGCATCTTCACAAATGCTAGTTCTCACTGAACTATCATTCCACGTCTACGTTGAACCAGCGTTTCCACTCTGAACTGGCATCTCCGCCTGGAAGACCTAGTTTTAGACTTTGCTAGCAAAACTTTTTGATTTATCTAGATTTTTGGTGCTCCTAGTGATTTTAGGCATTTTATCATTCTATTTTTTAGCAGAGATTCCTTTTACAAGAAGAAATAATGCTGAATTTTTATTAGGAAAAATAAATCTTGATAATAGTTTAAAGAACACTAGCTTTTAGTTCTGGTAATACTCTCTAAATGGCTAAATTTGATATAATTAAGGACTAAAAAAGAAGAAAAGTGACTTTGTTTGCTATTTGTTTGTGTTTGTAGGTACATTGACGTCTGCGTAAATGATGTTTCATGAACCCGCGCCTGCAATTCACAGACCATTGTTTTCACCCTGCATTAGCATCTCTAATTTGTAAACTAGCGTCTGTGACTGGTATAAACATCTTTCTGGTTTTTCTGTGTTTTTAGCCTATTTTTCACTCTGTTATTTTTTGGCAAAAAAACTAGAATCGACGTCTGCACCCTAAATCGGTGTCTGTGCTCTGCTTAAATAAGATTTATCATATACTAACAATTGTGAATTTTTTCTTGTGTTTTGAACGCTTTCCAAAGGATAAACTTGAAACTACTAACTGATTGTTTTGTAGCAGCTTTTGTCAAAGAAGTTAATTCAAAACTACTCACGTTTGTCGTACAGGTTGCTTCAAATCTACATCGACCAAATGACCGTGTTTGCATTAACTTTTTTAGGCACCTAGACTAATTAGTTAGATTTTGTTGGTTAATCCTAAGTGAGTGTTAGGGGATTATGCTCTCTTCCCTTTTGGGAAGATCAAAAACCTAGACACACTTACTTAGTGTTGAACAATTAAATCTTTTGGAAAGAACAAAGCATGTTTTGCATGTTTGTGGATAAAATGATATTGGATAGGAGATTATGCTCTTTTCCCCTTGTGGGAAAATTAGAAATCCTGACTCCTTTTTGTCTCCAATCTAGGTTACTTAAATCCTTTAGATGGGCCTGTCATTGAGGAAAAATCTCTCGGGAATGACCCACGTGAGAACAAGGTGTAAGCCACACCACTCTAACTCACGTTAATCAAATTTACTCCTTGGGGTTAAAGCCTCGGGATTCAGTTGGAATTTGAGCTTATACTTAGCTCTTGTCTAACTTAAGTGCGGCCTTGCGGTCTCAATCACGTTTACGTGACCACTTTTGTCAAGATGGTCTATGGGGCTATACGCCTGAATTGTGATTGCACAGACATAGAGGATACAATCGAATGGAGAACCATACTAAACACTCTAGGCTTAGAATCTACGTGGAACACCCCTGAAAGGTGATAATTCTTGTCCAAGGAAGATAGTAACTTTCCCAAGATCACTCATAAATTCGTGCCACCCTGACTGTTTGGAACCAGATAATACTGTTTCATGATTGGAGCCATTGTGTGCTTGGTGACATCTATATTCTAATTATCTCTTGTGTGTGTGCCTAAGCTTACGAGCAAGTATTTTCATGCTATGTCAATTGCTTAAGTGGATTTTGTGCTTGAATAAATTGACAAATCCAAAACACAAACAAAATATCCAACATTCAAATTTGTCACATGCTTGTATCCTTCAAGGTTGCTTTGTCCCTTGTCAAATTGTTTTTAGACACATGCTTGTTATTTTTCGGTTTGATTATGTTGAAATTGGTTCTTGCCATAGAACAAATCTGTTGAAAAATTAGAATTCGATCAAGCTTTTTTGCCAGATTATCAAAACAACATCCTTTTGCAAAACAATTCAGTCTTTTATGAGATATGTCCTAACAACCTCAAACTATTCTTCCAAGATAAAGATCTACTTATAGGACATGACTGATTCCAAGAAACATAAGAAGGTGAAAACTCTGTTACCACCCGTGCAAAGAGAACAAAAAAAACAACCCAAGAGGCTACCAAGTACCAACACATTGTCAATTTTGTCAAGCAAGAAATCCATAAATGACAACTACTTGAAAAAGTGATTTACAATAACAAGGTTGCTCACTTCATGGGAAAATATCATCTAAACTCCACTTTTGTTGTAATTGAACAATATGACTAGTCGGTTTACCACAACAAACATAAGTTCCTCCTCTTCTTAAGCTCACCTAGCTTGCATTTTAGGACCTCACTTAGGTTGTAATCTTTAGGAACACATCACACACACATCCTAGCATGATCTTGCATTAATAAAATCAATCCTAATCAGCCTAGCATCATCCTAATCATCATCCAAAGCATCCTTGATCACACCCCGCACTTGGTATTGCATACCCTTTTGAGTTGCTAAAACCTACATCTTAATCAAACCCCATCCTTGAATGTCCTTAAACTAACCATTATTTTAGGATAATTCCCTTTGTGTTTTGTAAACTCATCACCTTGATCAAAAGGTTGGTTCACATTAACAAAGAATCTCATCCGCCGAAGACCACAAGTCTGTCTTAGGTAGACAATCATATCCACTTGATCCTACACTAGGGAAAGCAACCCTTAATCCTTGCATACATCAAGTCATCCTTAATCCATAGAAGCACATGCAACATCTTAAGCACATCCTACTCCTAGTATCATCATCCTTAGTTTCCTAGGTGCATCTTTTCATACATCTTGCATCTCATATTCCTTTAGGATAATCATTTCATGCCACCTATCACACAAGCCACTAAGTAGAGGAAGAACATGGATCCTAATCTTGCCGCTAGCTCATCTAATCCTATGACTGACAATACCAACACCATGGTCACTTATGTGCCTTAGCCTAATGATCAAATCGAACATATCTGGGTAGACACTAATGAAACTCCCACTCTAAGTACCGTGGAAACATTTATCAACCATCGAGCACTTGTCCACATGGTAAATGCCATGAGTGGATGTAACAGCAACCAGGTACTCTTGGACATCCAACAACAAGGACTTCAACTTCCACCTTGGATTATACCCACACTTGTCACACGACCTATGAAAGCTCCAGGGGAACATCATTATCCCACTAGAAATGAAGTTTTTGATCCACTTCAATGAGCCCTACTAGTGGGAACTCTTCTTGCGCAAGTAGTTCATCCCTCCATTCCACCTTCAATCATATACACAACACCCTCACCTACCTCAGTAGCCCCACCTCTTGATGCCACATCAGCACCACAAACAATACCCCCTATCACTATGCAAGCATCTCCACGTGGCACAATCGCTCCTCTTTCACAATCAATCCCAACATTCATGGAAAAATTTCCACGACCACCAGTTAGCACTCAACAAACCACCATTCCACCCATTCCTACTCAACCTGTTCAAAGTGCTACAATCAGTTCACAACATCAAAGCACCCAAGTCTCCATGCCTATTCCACCTTTCTTCACCGTAGGCATGCCACCTACCAATGCTTATAACCAACCCTTATTTCTACAAGGGTCCACTTTTCCCACTCCACCAGCAACACAATCACAACAAATGCCCACTATTCCACCTCAGACATTGTTCAACCCAAATCCCCCCATCCTTCAACCATCCATGAATCCCTTCATCGTACCCCAAATTCCCATCCAACCTATCCAACAACAACAACAATCCATCCAACAACCATCCTAGCAACAACAATTGCAACAACAAATCACCAACCCATTCACGTCTCAAGCGCAACAACACCCAATCAAATGCAGGGGAAAATCCCTTCATGGCACAACCACTGCAATAGTTTGTTAATCCTTTTACACAACCCGTGCAACAACAACAAACTCATTCCACCAACTACATAGCCATGCCATCTTCCGCTACATCACAAACAATTCCCCCTCCATAACAAGTGCTCACTGGGGGCATTCTGCCGCAAAACACTTATGCAAGTGCGCAACAGGTTCATCTCACTTATCCAATGCCACAACAAATACACTCATATTTCCAGCACTTGCAACAATCTTATCAAGCGCTAAAACCTCCTCCACTACAGTATTCCACTCAACCATAGCTTCCACCATAACAACATGTATACATTGACTAGCAACCACCCTACCAAACACCACAATATCCCCCATAGAATCCTCCATACTCACCATTCGATCCGCATCAGGCACAAGGAAATCCTACAATCACGATCAACAATCCTCCTTTGCAAATCAATCATGAATGGGAGGAAATGAAGAATGCTCTCAAGGAGCTAAAAGCTGGGACAGAGGCCAAAACATTTAAGTTTGAGGAAGTGTGTCCTTATCCGTTTGACCGATCCATCACTGCTATACCCTTCCCCAAACACTTTGAGACCCCAAAATTTGATCAATATCAGGGGAAGGGTGATCCTATGAGTCACATGAAAGAATTCTACATGGCCTGTCAAGAAGTGGCCTATAGTGATAACTTCCTCATGAGACTATTTCGCAAAAGCTTGGGAGGCACTGCTCTTGAATGGTTCTACAAAATTCCTTATGGCATAGTCTCTACTTTTGTGGAATTATCTAAAAAGTTTGTGGCCCAATACGCACATAATGTCAAAAAGGAACTCTCACTCCTTGACCTATGCAATTCCAAACAAAAGGGAGGAGAAAGCTTGGCCAATTATCTTCAACACTGGCAAGGGCTTACCACAAGGTTGTCTTACCAACCCCGAGAGCAACATCTCATCAAAATCTCCATTAACAACCTTCATCCTAAGCTTGCCTATCACATGTGCATGAACCGTATACAAACTTATCACGACATCAGAATCAAGGGTATGGACCTTGAACGAGGTCTCGTAGAAGAAGGTACCATTAAAAACTACAAAGAATCCCAGCCTGAAAAACATAGCAATGATCGATCGCAATACTGGAACAAGAACAAAAATGTGGTAACAGCTGGAGCCACTGACACCAAACACGTTCAAGTTGTGGTAGCTAGTCCTAATGCACATACCCAGACTTATCAGAAAACACCACCAATGTACCCTCAACCTCCTCCCATGTATCAACAACCCAATCCTGTGTATTCCCAGCCAACATATCAGCAAAACATGTGCCCTTAAGGTGTGCCTATCTATCCTCCTCTAGGGACATCATATCAACACAACTACCAAGGTCCTATGAATCAAACAAATGCTATATAAGTCCCACATGGACAACAAAGACCTCACACTTTGAATACGCCACAATGCAGGTTTACCCCTTTGGGTGAACCTATAGACATCATTTTCTGCAAGCTAGTCCAAGCTAACAAAGTCTTGTATCCTAAAACACACACATTTGATGACTCAACTCCTAAGCCAGCTTGGTATAAAGAAAATGAGTACTGTAAATACCACCATGTTAAGGGACACACCACTCTCAAAGGCATGAAGCTAAAACACTATATTCAGGATCTCATTGACCATAAGGAGATTGAAGTCGACTCTCCTACCCAATCATCGCCAAACACAGGCCTTAAGATTTATCAAAATGCATTCCCTAAACACACTTCTGGTACAGGCCCAGGCAATCCTACTCAGTCCTCTGATCAAGGAAAGGGTAAAAAAGTAGAAAATACCGCTAGAAAATATTATACCAATGCCTATATAACCTACGATAATCTCATCAGCTGCATATCCCAAGTCCAGTCCTCTGTTAATGTCATCCATGTCAAGGGTGCCAATAACCAATGTGCCATCACCACTCGTAGAGGTAGGGTAAAAGTCACAGGTGCTGGTCCCGCTCCATCTTCTGGGACCCAATATAACATTCTGGAACACCTAGGGACTACTCCTGCCCAAATTTCCATCCTGGATCTTCTCCGCACATCACCCACTTATCAAGAGATCCTCAATAAAGCCTTGTAAGAATCCCATGTTCCCAGCGACATCAACCTTACTGAATTCCAAAACCTTGTCAGACACCTGTTTGCCTCTTGTGAGGTCTCCTTTAGACCAACAGACGTACCCTCCGATGAAATCGACCATTATCTCCCACTCCATATCATTGTCATGGTTAAAGATTTTGCCATCAAACAGGTCATGATAGATAATGGATTGGCCCTAAATTTGTGTACTCTTAAATTCATAAAATAGTTGGGTTGCATTGAGGCTGATATAACAAATGATGTCATCACAATAAAAGCATATGACAATCTAGATCATACTTGTGAAGGCATAATATCATTGCCCATTCAAGTGGGCCCAGTTATCCAGCATACATTATGTCATGTTGTTGATCTTGACCTCCCCTACAACATCCTCCTCGGACACCCATGGATTCATTCTATATAGGCCGTCCCAACCACCTATCATTAGTGCATCAAATTCCCATATAAAGGCACTGAGATCACCATCCATGCAGATCCCAAGCCCTTTGCATACTGCAATGCATTGGAGACATCCTTTCCACATTCCAAGCACTGTCCTGGGATTGATATTGGCACCTCTGTCACCAGCTCATCTCAAACCCATTCAGACCCAAAAACAATCCTCTCCTCCACCTTGTCCATGATCAAGATCAACAACAAAGGTTGTGGTGAGTACACTTTATCTGATGCCTTCACAGTTGGAGCGCTGCCAATTAATCCTCACACTCAAGGTCGCCAGCCTAATCTAAGCAAAATAGAATCAGAGACAGCCAAGGCACTGTAATTTGATCCTACCACTTTTATATCAAATGGTACTTTGACTGGTTAGGAAATGACACCAAACATCAACCAATGGCTATATAAAGATCCACCACCCAAGGACACAAATCTCCTCAATTAATTCAAAGATAAATACCCCGCAACACACAAACTGGTGACAGAAAAATGGAACTACCAAGGAGGTGGCCTTGGTTATGAAGAGCAAGGAATGAAAGATCCTATTGTACCCACCCGACTAGAAAAGCACCTGGAACTTGGTATGGGCTCTAACATGAATGGGGGCACCAACGAGTTCATCAATTATTCCTCTTGTTGATCCCTGGGTGAAATCGCTGACATCGAAGATATCCCAGAGGAGAAAGTTGTGAGAGCTTATGATGATGTTTTCGACGATGAAACCTTCCTAGGCAATGTTGTCCTACAACAACTTTCCATCATCGTCATTGACCTTCCCCTCCGCCATCCTGAACTCATAGAATGGGACCAACCAAGTGTCGCACACGTTGACAAGTTCCAAAGTGAAGACGCGCTCCTAAGCTTTATGGGAGCAATCGAGCAAAGTAGTGACTGGGGGCAAGACTCAGCATATGTCTACAAACTAGACCCAATGGCATACTTTGGGGAAGAGGAGAACTTTAGCCACAAAAAATGAGACAGAAAATAAAAATAAAAAAGAGAAAAATTGATATCCTAGTGAAAACCCCCATGGGGCGCTATCTGATCATAAAAAAAGTAAAAATAAAGGGCGTATCCCCTGGTGAAAACCTGTTTGAGGTGCCAGAGGATGAAGATTCTCCTCTTCCTCTTATCTGATATTATAGGCCTGAACACTCATCAATTATCATTGAAGAGGCAAAACCTATCAACCTGGGTACCAAGGAAAATCTTTCCATCACATACATAGCAGCATCTCTGTCTGAAGCAGAAGAAAGTGATCTTATCACTTTATTAAAAGAATCCCTCAACAATTTTGCATGGTCTTACTCCCACATGCCGGGTTAGATCCCAACTTGGTGGTTCACCATCTAGCAGTGGACCCAAACATCAAACCTGTCAAGCAAAATCTCAAAATGATGCACCCTAAAGTGGCACTACTTATCAAAGCAGAGCTAGAAAAATTACTTCAAGCCAAGATAATTCACCCCATCGACTATTCTAACTAGATCTCTAATATGGTGCCCATCTCTAAGCCTGATATATCAATCAGGATATGTACGGATTTCAGAGATCTCAATAAAGCATGTCCCAAGGACGATTTCCCCTTGCCAAACATAGACATGATTGTGGATCTTATAGCAGGACATGAGATGTTGTCACTCATGGATAGTTTTTTGGATATAATCAAATCAACATTGCAGAAGAAGATCGGCATAACACAACATTCACAACCCCTTGGGGCACCTTTTGTTATAACATGATGCCTTTTGGCTTGAAGAACACTGTGGCAACCTATCAAAGAGCCATGACTGTCATTTTTAATGACATGATTTACAAGATCCTTGAAGACTATGTGGACAATATCTTGGCAAAATCAGTAAAAAGGGAAGATCACCTAAATGTTCTAGAATGTGTCTTTGATAGAATCGCACACTACTGCTTAATGCTAAACCCCAAGAAATTTGTCTTTGGAGTCACATCAGGCAAACTCCTAGGCTTTATTGTATCTAGACGAGGCATAGAAATCGATCCAAAGAAAGTGCAAACTATCATAGAGATGCCTTCACCAGAAACACTCCGACAGCTACGCAGCCTCCAAGGAAAGCTACAATTTGTGTGCCATTTCATCTCTCAACTAGCAGACAAGTGCCAACCATTCACATTCAAGTGGGATCCTCTATGCCAGAAGAGTTTTGACAAAAATAAAGAATACTTGGCCAATCCACCCATAATGGTACTACCTGTATTTGGTCGACCACTCATCTTATACATTTCTACTACTACCATAGCACTAGGAGTGCTCCTCACTCAATTGAATGATGAAGGAAAAGAAAGATCCATATATTATATCATTTGAACCTTAGTTGGTTATGAGCTCAATTATTCTCCTATGGAAAAAGCATGTCTGGTAGTGGTCTTTGCCACTCAAAAACTTTGCTACATGCTTAGTCACACAACCAAGATCATTTCAAAGGTGGATCCTCTCAAGTATCTACTCTCCAGGACTACACTTATAGGTCGAATGGAAAAATGGGTTATGCTGCTAAGTGAATTTGATATTCATTATGTCGACATAAAAGCCATTAAAGCGCAAGTCATTGCCGATCAGCTAGCCGAAGCACCATTGGTAGATGCATATCCTTTGGTCATAGATTTTCTAGATGAGCATTTGTACATGATAGAACAACAACCAACATGGCAACTCTTCTTTGATGGGTCCTACATAACTCATGGCACAGGGGCAGGAATACTTTTTGTCACACCTCAAGGTGATTACATCCCCATGTCATTCAAATTGGGATTTCCCTGCACAAACAACATTGCATAATTTGAAGCACTAATTTCAGGACTCTACATGGCCATAGAATGGAACATCACAAATATCCAAGTCTTTGGCGACTCCCAAATCATCATCAAACAAGTCCTAGATGAGTATCAAACCAAAGATGACAAATTGATAGCATAAAAGTAGATGGTTGACAAGCTGAAAGAACACTTCCTCCACTTACAGATAACACAGGTACCACATCTATAGAACAAATTTGTTGATGCAATGGCCACAACTGGCTCCCTTCTCGAGATTCCTCACGAGTCTACACAATATGAATTCTTTGTTGAGCAACTACATGCTCCCGCTTATGATAATGATGAATCGAATTGCGTATGTGTCTTGGTTGGTCCCCAGTCCATGTGGTACCACCATATCCAAGCTTACCTACAAAATGGTATCATATCTCCCCATCTCACTGCAAACCAATGCCAAAAATTTATTCGTAGAGCATCTCGTTACACCATCGTAGCCAATACCCTTTATCATCGAGGCTATCACATTGTACTCTCCAGATGTTTGCATGAAAATGAAGCCACCCAAGCTTTACAAGAGGTACGTACTAGAATCTGTAGTGCCCACATGAGTGGCATGGTCCTAGCCAAGCAACTTCTACGTACAGGGTACTATTGGCCTACAATGGAACATGATGCTTGTGAGTTCATCAAAAAGTGCTTACCTTGTCAACAACATGCTAATTTGATCCATGCTCCTGCTCAGGACCTCAGACCTATTGTGCCTCCTTGGCCCTTCTCTTGTTGGGGGTTTGACCTCGTTGGTAAGATTACTCCCCTCTCTTCTGAAGACCACAAGTACATAATCATAGCTATAGAGTACTTTACAAAGTGGGTTGAAGCAATTCCACTCACACTCACTACTGGTGTCCAGATATCCAAATTCATCATCTATCACATCATTTGCCACTTCGGCATACCCTCCACCATCTTCACAGATCATTGTACACCATTTGAAAATCAACACGTCAGTGATCTCTATGCTCGCCTCCATATCCATCACTATTTCTCCAGTCCATATTTCCCACAAGGTAATGTCCAAGCTGAGGCAACTAATAAAACCATCCTCAAAATCCTCAAGAAAGTTATCAATGATACTGGTCGTGACTGGCATCTCTAGATCAATCCTTCCCTCTGGAAATTTTTCACTTCCTACCATACTCCTACTGGCACTACTCCTTACTCCCTAGTCTACGGTGCTGAAGTAGTCTTACCAATTGAGGTTGAACTACCTTCCCTTCAAGTATCACTAAGAGGCCTGATTGATGATGAAGATTACCAGGTAGCACAACTCACACAACTGGATCTCCTAGATGAAAAGTGCCAGCAAGCTTATGATCACTTGATTGTTTACCAGAATAGACTCAAGCGGAACTATAACAAGAAGGTCCATCCATGTAAGTTCCAGGTAGGGGACCTTGTGCTAAAATAAAATTAGAAAGTGGGTACTGATCGAGAAAAGAAAGGCAAGTTTGAAGTCACCTAGAAAGGCCCATATGTTGTCACTACATGCTTGGGTTCTGGGGCATATCAACTCTCCACTCCTGAAGGAGAACCATTGAATGATCCTATCAACATCATTCATCTCAGGCGCTTCAATGCCTGACGGCTGGGTGTTCATTCCAGTTACCTGAGAAAATCCATAAAAAGTATAAAAAATCCTGAAAAAAAGTACAAAAATAATATAAAATAGTCTTGAAAAAATCTCTAAAAAGAAGAAAAATGAAGTTGAAAAAAATGGTTGTCTTAGTGAAAACTTGGTAAACAGGCACTTGGGCAATATAAAAAAAAATAAAAAAGATCCAAAGAAATCAAAAAGAAAAATAAAGAGAAAAAATTCCATCCAATGGTGAAAACTTGGCAATCAGGCTCCTTGGACAAGTATGGGTTATGAAAACCTGGAAATAGGCATCACACATAGTGGACCATTCCATTCTCTATCAAAATCTCATTTCTGTCCGTCACCAGCACCATCTCCACATTTCCTATATTCCCTAGGTGTTCGCATATCAAATGCACTAGTCCGCAATGATCACCCTATCTCGTATCCATAGCTTTTGTACACATAATCCTGTATATTATTGTCTTGAGTTGCTCCTTATCATGCGTTGGTTCTACAGTTTTCTGTAGTGCACCTTTAATCAATCAACTTGGTAGGTCCCATCATTCTAGAAATGAGTCTTGAGGATGTATCCTCCCTCTTGTCAACTTAAATCTAGATCATCGTCATCTTCGGGTTCTCATAGGATGTATCCTTCCTCATGAACTAATCAATCAGCACACACAACTATCATGCACATCAATACAGGTAACATGATCCAATCAAATCTCGACAGAAATCTTTGTACATAATTATTGTAACTAATCGCTTGTCATTAATCGCTCAGTTTGAACCTTGTACATTCATGATGCACTCCATCTTCTTGCCATCATGCTAACATCTTGAGTCATCATCCTACTAACGTTCCATGCCGCGATCCTCCATGGTCCACCTGTCTGGTTTATCAGTTGATAGTGACACACACAAAAACAAATATATATAAGTGAGTCCCATTAATCCATCATTATTGCATCTATCCATTAGGCTCATTACATTCATCATTTAGATTTCATTAATTCCATCATTCAGGTCACATTGTTCATTATTAAATTGCATTAATCATCATGTAAATAGTTAGTATCACTTTAAACCGTTGCATTATTTAACTTACATAATCAATTCATTTTTAGAGTCACCTTGCATTGTTAGATTCATTTTAAGATCATTTAAGGCCTATTGCATTGTTAAATTCATTTTAGGTTCATTTCAGTCATCTTGCATTGTTAGATTCATTTTAAGATCATTTAAGGCCTCTTGGATTGTTAATTCATCTTGCATTGTTCATTCATTTTAGGTTCATTTTATTATCTTGCATTGTTAAGTTCATTTTAGATTCATTTTAATCTTGCATTGTTAAAAACATGTACATCTTGCATAATTAATTCTTTTTTATCTTTAGATTCATTTAGATTGCATGTCACATTCATTTTAATTTATCTTGCATTGTTAATTCATCTCGCATAGTGCATCCATTTAGGTTCATCCAACATTATTACAACATTTAGATTCATATACCGTTTGCATATTTAATTCAGATTCATTTTAATCTTGCATTTGTTACAACATCATTTAGATTCATTTACATATTCATAAAATATCAGCATATATATTGCATACATCATAAAAACACATCACATCCTGCATCCACACATGTCAATGCATCATATATATAAGAATCATCCATCCTTCATAAGTCATACATCATATATACATAATCAAGTTATCCATATACATCACATCCTACAAGCATCAAA
>MU224933.1:2621425-2701622 GCA_018584345.1 Thuja plicata
CACTATGCTCTAAGAATTTGACCTCTCTTAGTAGTCTCGTCTCTTTCCCTCGGGAACTAGCTGATGATATAGTGCTTTATAGTGGGATACCTCCCTGCCGGCCCTGTTTGCATCTCTGTGAGCTGCGAACGCCTCTGCCACCACCTGTCTGAATCCAACTGCTACTACTACCTATCGGGCAATGTCACACTTAGCCCTGTATCCCTCTACCTGTTGTAGTGTTGCATCCCTCTCTGAGGTCAATGCAGAAATCTGCTCCATTGCCTGCTCCATCTGCAGGGTCAGCATATCCAGCTGGCCCATGACAGTATCTATCTTAGCACGTAGGTCTCACGCATCCTAAGTCAGGTCCACCATCACAAAATCCCCTGAATCCACTTGGCCCTATAAGGTGTCTAGTGCACCCTCTGCCTTGTCTTCCCATGCCATCTTGGCAATCAGTAATCCTTGATTCTGGGCAATCTATGTGGGTAAGCTCATGTCAGACACCACCGCCATATCTAATAAACCGTGCAGTCTGGTGCACTCTATTTGAAGGCTGTCTTTCTCGGCGATGACAATATCATATGTCTCCTATGCAATGTAACCTGTGGGTGGCCCCTATAGCCCCTGTACCTGTGGTGGAACTGGTGGTACTTGTGCCTGTACCTATGGTGGCACTGGTGGTGCCTATGCCTGATCCTGTCCTAGTGCTGGTGGGGGTCCCTGCAGCACCTGGTCCTATACCTGTGCCCCTATGCGAGGTCTCACCCATCTCTGCGGCCTCCTCCTCTGACCTGCATCCCTGATCTTGGTACCATCATCCATGTCCAAGTCCCCTGTCGGCTGCTCATGAGTAGCCACCTAAGCCAGGTCGGTCAATCTCACAGGTGTGTGCGCAGCCCACCATGATGCATACTCTAGGGTTGTCTCTGCATCTGTGATATCTGGTCACGCCACAAAATCTAGCCATACCATATCTCTCCAAGATGCCCTCACTGTGAGAGTATCCGTATACCTTCCCCAGGTACCTACCTCCCTAGTGACATGAGGATGTAAGGCATCCTCTGCCACCACTCCGTTCTACAGCCCAAATTGTCACATGACCCTGGAAGATCTGTACCGCTCTATTTGGTGGATGGTCCTCCCCAGTAGAAAATAGTCAGTCTAAACATATGAGAGGTATAGAAAATCCTCAAAACTGTCCTCTACCCCTGCTGCCCAGTCCATAGCCCCCCATGGCTCACACAACCTGTATGGGGTCTAGCAGAAAGCCTGTACCTCATCTAGCAACTGTCTCCAGTATCCCGTCTTCCCGACAGAGGTGTATCTCAGAGGGAGCCTGTATCTGCATGCATAGGGCTCCCTCAGTTGACATGACTCCCAGACTCTCATGGGTCAGAACACTATAATGTGCTCCCAGGCCCACACTAATAGTAGCGTCACCCCAGTCCCCATGTTGTGTGCCTTGCGGTACGCAGCCATGTGTAAATCATGGTATAGTTTTCCTAGGAAAACATAACCCCAGCAATACAAGGCCCCCTCCTTCAACATATGAGCTAATGCCCATGACCATCCCATACCAAAGCCATGTCCTACCAGATCTGCTAACATGCGTCAACCGATCAGTCCCACAATGTAGAGAGCTATATGGCTCACTCTCCTGTTGACTGCTGGCTGCCACGACATCCAGGTCTGATATGTCAGAATCTTCCTCATCGACTGCCTGACCATGATCTCCATGTAATGATCACTATCCTCCAACCTATATCAGGGAATCGTGCCTCGGATCGGTATCCATAGAATCCACCAAAAATCCTCTAGCGTGATGGTTGCCTCTCTAGTAGGCAAGTGAAAAGTGGTGGTGTCGCTATGCCACCACTTGATCAGGGTGGTCATCATCCCATTGTGCACCTGTAGCCTAGGCCAATGGGGCACATAGTCTAACCCAACCATAGCTAGCAATCCCCAGTCATCCTCTGTCAGCTGAGCCTCCAACTCCATGGTAGGCGTCCAATGCTCTCGCGACCCCAATGGTGGGAACTGCTCCTACAAGAATTTCATAATTCACCATGTCAGTCACCTGTTCTTCTAGTCCTAGTCTAACCCTTCCCAAAATGGGGCATCTTGTCCCTAGGTCTTATGTCGACCCATCCCTGGCCCCCGTTGAGTCCCTTCATTTCCTTCCCTCTCAGTGTTTTCCATTTTAGGTGCAAACATCGGTTCAGCTGGAAACACCGGTTCATACACCGACGTCTCCGCCTGCTTTCCCATAGACCGACATCTTCGAAGATGTAGGTCTAGGTCCAACATCTTCAAAGATGCCAGTCTAGCACCGTTGGCTCTGGAGACACCGATCTGGGGATCGGTGTCTGTGAAGACATCGATCTAGGGATCAACATCCTTGCAGATGCTTAACCAATGCCTCTGGTTTGAAACCCTTTTTTCCCACATTAATGCCCTAACTACCCCCCCAAAAGCAATAAATGACTTTCTAACAATAAATACAAGGTCTCAGGTAGGTAACTCATAGGTACCGGTCGCTCGGTAGGTCTCTTGTGTGTGCGGACGTGCTCTCCAAGCTGCCCCTTCATCCTCTCATCTGTCATCATTTCACTCCAGACCTCAGATTTGCACTATTCACTATTCACAAATGACCTTCTTTAACCCCTTGCCCCCCTTATAGCCCCCGTTTTCCCCAAAAAAAAAAATTTCCCTGCCCTCGTTTTCCCTACCCCATGTATATTTTTTGTATATATCGTCCTGTTGTAAAGCCGAAATATGCATAAAATCCCAAAAACATTTAAAAAACTGCAAAAAATCCAAAAAACTCAAAAAATTCCAAAAATTCTAAAAACATCAAATATTCTCAAAAATCATGCAATAAACACATCGTTCTTTCCAATTCATTCCAGATCATCATTTTCAGCAACATTTTGACTCCTGTGACTGCAACAGTATTTTCCACCAAATCAATTTTGTGACCAACTATCCTTGCTCTCCATCCTGTTCACAGCTTTTGCCAGCGAATATCTTTCCATCAAATCAAATCAAATCTAATCCTTGCCTGTCAGGATGTATCCTTCCAACGTCGGCATATCAAATCCTTCATCACATCAATCATGTTCATGGCAAGAACTTTGGACCGAATGACTGCTTGGTCATGAGGCCTTCTTTATTTATTTTATCTTTTTGTGTCAGTTCAAACCTACTCACCACTACCTCAATCTGCTATATCTTGGTGTGTTGTGACTGGTGCTACTGATACATGCATCTTTTGTAGTGTGCTTTTGTTTGAGCATCAAGTCCATGCAAAGGAATCTTGTCATATGTGTTTTCTAACACCTGATGCATACCTCCTATTGCAATATCAAAATCGGATGTGCTATCCACACTTTTACACACAACTGGATCCCCAATGCTCATTAGCTACATTTAATCTCATTTGCATTTGCATTCTTAGCTGCATTGTTAATTGCATTTTAGAAGGCTTCTATTTATTCCCTCCTTCCTTTCCTCTCTCCCATTGCATCCTTTTTTGAGAAAATTCCACAACATCATCTTCGTTGTGTTCTTTTCTCGAGGGGGCACAACCCCGTATCATCGTCACTTCAGCATGACTCCTATAAACCCTCTTCCTCTGGGGCAACTCATTTTCTTGTCTTTGACAAAACGTCACTTGAGACGCCCCTCTTTCCTTCTTCTTCTGGGGAAACTCATTTTCTTGTCTTTGCCGAAATGTCACTTGCGATGCCACGTCAAAGACGGTAAAAATGTAGATGTCCAAAAATATTAATATTATTATTAATATTATTTTCCCTATTATTCCTCTAACTATTTAATTCAATCAATTAAATAGTTTCATTTATCAATAGTTTAAATACTATTCTAATGTATTTTATTTAAATACATTTGCCTCCACAAAATCCCATTTTAATAGATTTATATTTATTAAATCCTTCACATTTCCTAATTCTTCTAAAGCATGATTTATTCAAATTCAATTTGATTATAATCTAAACCCTAGCTAGGAACCTATTAATCCTACCCTAACGCCTACCCTATTCCTACCCTACTCCCATCACCTCATTTCCTAAGTATGCTTCCACACCTAATTGTCCTTTAACCATGTTTAATGGGTGATTCCTAACCTTTTTAAGGCTAATGGAATGCTCACCCACATGGGGAATTTATCTCCAAAATGGGCACCCATTCCTCTTTAATTCCCTCTTACAACTTTGTCTCCTCTTTTGAAATATTGAGCTACTCAATATTAATGCCAATTTTGACTCAAAATTGCCCATCTTTTCAAATCCATGTGTCTCCTATATGGCTCTTATGTGGATGCCACATAGGTGCCACTTCATCCAAACCTCTTCCTCTCTCCAAAAACTCTATAAATAGAGGCTTTCTCCTGTCATATTTTCATCTCTCAATTTGTATTGTTATCATGCTAGTATTGCTTTAGAATTTCATTGTCATTTTCATGCTTATGTTCTTAGTTCCTAGTTTTCATGCTTTCCATGCTTAATTCACTTAGAAATCACATGCTAGGATCTAATTTGGTGAATGAATCTTAGTTTCAATATAGTATATGCATATCATATTCATAACTAGATTAGAATATCATCATCTTGGAGAAGATTTGAGACTAGTTCTTCGTACTAGCTCTTGAATATTTCTTCTTGTTTCACAATCTTGCATTGGGATCCATTGCACTTTGTGTGTTTGAGAGAGCACACCCACATCCATCAATAAAAAGCAAATCAAAATGAGTAAAATAGGGTGCATTTGTTTACTCATTTTTAGCTTAATCTGATGTTATTTGGTGTTCTTTGTTGTTTGTTTGATCTCTTACATGATTTTTGATATGAATTATGTGCTAACCCACTAACGTTTTCATGTTTGAGCTTGCTCCCAATAGGTTGAAGGATTCCTCATACACACTAATAATACTAGGGAGTTTGAGATGGAACTGCTCAACAATTTCCAGAATAGCATGGTAGATAACTACAAAAGAATCAAATGGCTATTCCATGAAGTGGAGGATCTTGAAAAAAGGGTTAATGGGAATGACAAGGTCAAAAATGATAGAAAAATAGAGGAACATGAGAATCTGAGCATCAGAGTGCAAAAAATGGAGGATCATATGACTAGGGTAGAAGTTACCCTAAAGAACATAGTGGAGAAAAGTTATAATATCCTTAGAGCGTCCAAAGAACACACCAATACTATCATCGAGAAGCTGGAGGAAAAATTAGATGGGATGGAGGCAGCCAACTTGGAAGTGGAGATTGAATAGAACATTGAACAGGCTCCTAGAAAGAGAACTAGAGCTAGAACCAAGAGGATAAAGGAAAAGGACATGGCATTTGATCTCTAGAAGATCAAGGAGTCTGCTGCTAACATGGAGTTGCTTGAGGCCAAGGCGGCGACACTAATGTTTGACTTAGCTTTAGGGTCCCTGGCCTTTTATGCTGACCCTATTTTATTTGCATTTGTAGAAGCTTTGTCTATTTTTTTCTCTCACCTCTGTTGGCCTGTTCTATATTTTGGCTTGATTTTTTTTTAGACTGGGCTTAATGCTTTTATTTTAACTATGCTTTTTGTTTCAGGAACCCAGTAAAACTTGTTTTACTTAATCAAAAATTGCCAACTACTTCCATTTTTTTACTGCAGGTAAAAATAGGTTTTATGGGGACATGAAAACCCTTACAACCATTACAAAAAATATATAAACATTTAAACCACTAAACAGAAATAGTACTGAGACCCAGCCCATAATAGCGAGGACCAGAATAGAAAACCAGAAAAAAGCTAGAAACCAGTTAGGCCACCTAGCAACCAAAAGCCAAAAAATGATTCAACAAAAAAGAAAGGGAACAATAGGATCTAGGAAAACTCCAGGAGAGTGCCTTCTACTTCATTCTTAGCCTCAAAGGCCTTCTTGATGGTAGCATTTAACTCTAAGAGCTCCAAAATCTTGTCTTGGATTTTCTTCTTCTTGGCAGAATGCGTACGCTTGCCCGGGCCTGCATCCCCCATGTCATCTTTTTCATCCTCAATCTTCACCATAGGGGAACTAATATCCAACTCTGATTTGATGGAGTTAAAAGACTCCATAGCAGAACCCATGAAGATATTGTTATCCTTCACGAGTTTCTTTAGAGTGTTCTCTAGGATGTCAAATCTGTCATGTAGAGTCTTCAAAGTATTTTCATCCTCCTTGTTCATTTTACCATCAACCCGACCAACCCACAATCCTAATTACCTTGAATAAAGTCCACTCGAGCAGATAGAGCATGAAAGCTTAGATGGAGGCTTTTGATTTCCTTAAATACCCATTTCATAGGATGAAATGAGTAGATAGACATTGCCTTCATAGTTTGAAGAACTCCAAGTGGGGTTTCAATTTTGTCATCCATGTCATCTTGAAGGAGTTGAATATTTTTCTCCTCCATATCCACCGTTATTGAAAAAGGAATATTCCTAGAACTAGAAGGAATATTACCCTTCTCAGTAGTCTCCTATCCTGGGGTATCCTCCTCCTTCCTCTCCGACTGCACTTTCATAACCACCTCGAGCTTTGGAGAAATGGGTACATCATGCTCTTCAAAACTTGCATAGTTGACCAATATTGGAACTATTTGGCCACCCACATCCCCTTTGATGTCTTCATGTTCAATTCCTTTCTCCTTCGCAATATGGGAAAACAAAAACTTATCCTCATTGTCACTAGAAACACTCACCAAGACTGATAGAGACTCCTTACTCTCATCTTCAGATTGGGAATGGGGGATATAATCGGTTTCTTCATAACTGTCAGCACTCTTACCATTAGAGTCTATGTCCATTCCTTTATTTTTTCAAATTTTAATTTTTTAATGGTCGGCTTTACCAAATCCTACCCACCCTAATCCTTTTACCCAAATCTTTTTTAGAGCCAGCATCTCTCGACCAGAGAATTAGGGGACTGGTAACTACAATTTTCTTAACATGCTCTACAATAAGGAGAATCAGGCCCTCATGTAGAATGGGATTACTTTCCTTTATCTTGTGGTTGATATTACTATGATAGAGAGAATGCAAAAGGTAGGAAGGAAATGAAACCCTCACCTTATGTAGGAAATGACATAACAACATGAAATTGTAAGAATGAGCCCTTTTATACCTCCCCTCCAGTGAGATGTACTCCATAACCATCGTAAGCACCTTCACCTAGAATTATTTGATGGAGTCAACATCATAACACCCCCCAGAGTCTTTCACTAGACTCTCATCTTCCACCTTATCCTTTGGGAAGTGGTGAACGGCCCTCTGGGATATCTTGTTGTCCTTGTAGAACTTTAGGCCCTTGGTGTTTAAACCCGTAACCTTAGCAATTAGTTCTTCAGTAATCTTGAGAGCCATTCCTTCGATCACCATAGTACCATCCTTCAAGCTCTCAACAAAAGCTTTCATGACATCATCTTTAGAGACATGAAGGCCCTCCATATAGTTAGTGAGGCCACCCTTGTTGAGCTTATCCCAGACATCTATTTGGTTCTTTAATTTCTTATAGTTCTTTGGCTCCTTACCGTTAAGCCCACCCCCCATGATACCTCTCAAGAATAGGTTGTGAATAGGAATGGTAGAAACAAGATAGAGATTGAGTTGAATAGCCAAATTAAAATTGTTTAAAGTGCAAGTATATGCATGTCTGCACTTCACATTCTTGGGAAAGATAGGCCTTTCCATAACCCTATTAACTACATTTAATTACATGCGTAAATTCATGAGACCTTTTTGAGATTTTCCAAATCTTCTCGCTTGCTATGAGTCAGATCATACGCCAACTTGGCCTTCACCTCAATGGTCAAATCACTACCTCTATGCCAGGTCATGATTCCCTCGGCCTTAATTGTGATGTTTTCCAGCCCATCCGCAGTATAGTTCACTTCCCTAGATTTATGTGATATAATGACATTGGTGAAAGAGTTGATGATTATACAAGCCTCGTCAATAATATCCTTGACATACCATGATGGTTTAGTAATCCATTTTATGAAATTTAATGCATTCATCGAATCTCCTTTGATCCACACATTCGAAGGCAATCCTTCATTAATTAATTTTAAATTTTGAAGGAGAGCCATTACTTCCACCATGTGGTTGTTCTAGACACCAATGAGGAACACCACAGCCACAAGACAATTGGCCATGTCATCCTGAATTATACCTCCACATCTAGCAGGGCCCGAATTCCCCTTCACTGCTCTATCAAAATTGGCTTTAATCTAGCCAGGAGGAGGGGATAGCCAAATGGAATTCTCCCATAGGGAGGAAGATTTAGCTATGGTTACTATTGAAACTCCATCATTAAAATCTAGCATGACTCCATTGAAGACATTACAATTATCTTTGATGCTTCTCTTAATCTTTTCAGCTATCACTACCAGAGGCAAGGTAGTATCACAACAAACTTTATCATTGTGTTCATGCCATAGTTTCCAAATGACATGAGGGGCGATGATGTTCCACAATAACCTATCTACAAGAACTAATGCATTTCTCCATTGCATGAAATTTTTTTCCATATTGTTTAGGAAAACCTAGCAAATATTCTAGCATTGCAAGGTAAGGCACCAAAATTCTCTAGAGTAAAGACAGTCAATGGCCAAATAGATAACCAATTCATTAGCATTCTTGCAGAGAAAACATCTATTAGGTAGAATCATGCCTCTCTTTTTGAGATTATCAATGGTAAGGATCTTATTCTGCAAAACCATCGAATAAAATATGTTAATTTTAGGAGTTAGTCGTTTATCCCATACTTGAGCCCAGAAGGGAAGAGGATCTGGAGGCTTTAAAAAAATCTCAGTAGTTGAAGCAATAGAAAAGAGACCCGAAGGGATCTTTCCCCAAATCAGATTATCCTCCTTAGTAGAATCCACTTTCCAGACATTCAAATCCAGCATCAGTGGTTTAAGTGAAAAATCTACTTTAGAAAGATCAACCCAGGTATGTTTCTCCCAGTAATCTTTGGCCCACAGGCCAAATCACTATTTACATATATCAATAAAAGTCTGAATAGCATGAATGGAATTTAGAGGAAAATCTTTGACCCAATAATCATCCCAGAACATAATTCTCCTTCTAGTACCCAAAGGCCACTTATAACCCTTTAAAGTTGTCTCCTTAGCATGCTAGATACAGTTCCAAATAAAAGAGCCCTACACCTTCACATTAGACATCATGAAGTCTGATATATGTGGGAATGAGAATAGATATTTGTTGTGAATAATATCATTACATTATTTATTCTCACCATAGATATGCCATATCTTCTTTTCCATAAGAGCCTGGTTAGTAACCCTTAGAGGCCAAATCCCCAACCCTCCCCACTTCTTTGGAGTACAAGCCTTGTCCTAAGCCACAAGAGCAAGTCTCTTTTTGTCTTCCACTCCAAACCAAATAAATTTTTCCTAAATCAATTCAATCACATCTGAAATTTTTCTAGGGATTTTAAACAAACTCATGGCATATATGGGGAGACTCTACAGAGAAGCTTTCAGAAGTTGGAGTTTTCCATCTTGAATTAGAAGAGCTCCCTTCTAACCCACCTACTTCCTATTAAATTTTTCCACAATACCTACCCAAAAAGAGTCAAGAGGTTTCAATCCCAATGGGAGACCAAGGTAGGTTGTAGGCAAAGCCCCAATTTCACACCCAATAATTCTAGCAATTTTGTTATGTCTTTCCTGCTGTGTATTAATAAAATACAAAGAGCTCTTATTCCAGTTAACAATTTTACTTGTATCTTGATAATAAATAGAAAGATCCTACTTGATCATTCTGGCCTCCTAGATAGTAGAAGAACCCATAATAACCGTATCATCTACAAATTTCTCATGGGAGAAAGGCCTAGAGGTAAAGGATGGAATGAGGCCCTTTAAAGAACCTTCTGAAGCCAATTTTTGAAAATAATGGCCAAGACCCTCCACCAGAAAAGTGAAGAGAATGGGGGACAAAGGATCACCTTGACGGAGCCCCCTAGAAGGCTTGAAGAAATGGAAAGAGGATCCATTCACAATAACTGTAACCATCAAAGTGCTAATAAGTGGGGAGAAAAGATGCAACAATTTTTTACAGAATCTGAAGGATTGGAGAATCTTAATCAGAAATTCCTAGTCCACCCAGTCATAATCCTTTGAGAGATCAAGCTTCAACAAGAAACCATGGTTAGAAGAGGAGTGGGTAGAATGAATGACCTTGTGAACCTTCATAATGGAATCCAGAATTTGCCTGCCTGGAAAAAATCCACTCTACTGGGGAGAAATGATATGGGGAAGGATAGCGAGCAGTCTATGAGTAAGAACCTTAGAGATAATTTTATACACCGAGTTACATAAACTAATCAGCCTAAAAGAATCAACTGAATCAACACCTGGAAATTTAGGGATCATGGCTATGAAAGTAGCATTAATTTATTTAAGCATGGTTCTTGACACAAAGAATTCTTTAACAACATTATGGATATCCCTTCCCACAATGTGCCAAAATTTATGAAAGAAGAACACTGGAAACCCATTTGGGCCTGGGGACTTATCCCCCTCAAAAGAGAAATAAGCTAACTTGTTTTCCTCCAAGGAAGGAATGGTAGTCAGAAACTTATTAGTAGCTTAATCCACTAATAAATGGATAGAATCAAGAAGAAGGGCTTGATTTCCCAAGGAAAGTGATTGATCTTTAAAAAGAAGGGGGGAAAAAGTCAACCATAGCCAAAGAAATATCTTTATCATTACTAACCACTCTAGAAACTAACCTAAGTTTGGAGATTTTGTTGGAAGCTCTATGTTTGGAAGTAGACATATGGAAGAACCTGGTGTTCATATCTCCATCCTTCAACCAAAGTGACCTAGACCTTTCTCTCCAATACACTTTCTCTGTAGAAATGATGTTATGTGTTTTGACCAGAAGAGCAGTCTCCCTATCCTTCAGGTCTTGAGACATACATGTCTATTGGATAGAGTCCTGAATGATATCAAGTTCCTTTTTAAAATCAAGATTGACTTTGAAGATGTTACCAAACACTTCCTTACTCTAATTTTTAATATTTTTTTTATGTGTTGTAGTTTCTTAGACACCCAAAACATAGTAGACCCTCAAATATTAACATTCCACCACTCCCTGATTCTCTGCTCTAACTTTGGATGGTTAATCCACATTTTTTTTAAATCTAAAGGGGAAATTACCCTTTACCTTGATCGGATCAGCTACAAAGGAGTGAGAGAAGTGATCAAACCCAACCTTCGTGATAGAAGATAGTGAGCAGCAAAAGTTATTAAGCCAATTTCCAAATATTAAGGCACAATCTAGATGAACCTTAATAAGGTCCTCTCCCACTCTTCTATTAGACCAAGAGTAATTTACACCCTGCAGATCAATATCAATAAGAGATTATCGACTAAACCAATCCATGAGCTCTCAAGCTATCAACCCCTCCAAACTTCTCATTATATTTTAGAGGACAATTGAAATCTCCCATAACGAGCAAGGGAGAATCACTGAAAGAATGCCTTTGATTCTAAACCATTTTCCAATATTTAACTCTACCAACTTTGGAATTAGGAGCATGGATATTAGTAGTAATCCATTCAAAATTAGAATTGGTATGGGTAAATTTATATTGGGATTAATGGAAAGTAGTACTGAGAGGGGAGGGGTGAATCTGTACCTCTAAAACTTTTAAATTTTTTCACCTTACTTCATTAGTAATCAAATTTTAATGTATTACGAACCATATCTGATGTTATTTCTTATGCATGTAGTATTAATTCATAAACTTAATTGTATTCAACATTCATATAAAAATTCATGAAAGTAATAGACACATAACACAAGATATGATATCACAGAAAACTCTTGTTAGGAAGTAAAAGCTGCAGTGGGGGTGGCACCCACAAATCTTCACTATCTGCAGAATGGAAGGGAGCCAATTAAGGCTTACAATTTGATCACTTCTGATGATCTACCCTATTAGGAGTATTAATGTGGAGACCTATTAGGATCTACTCTTTTAAGAGCTTTAGCAACACTGATGTAGTATCCACTCAGTTAAGAGATTTACAATAGAACTATTAACTCCACCTTCCTTGAAAGGATTTATTAAGTGTACTCCACTTGTTAGAATGTGTACAATATGTTTGACCTGACTGTATGCAATCTATAATTGTTGATTGCAAATCCATTAAATCTTACATTATATGAATATCACATATAGTGATTGATTAATACCTTTTCCTGCTCATTGGTAGCCTTTGTTCTGTTCTTGACAACTGATTTGATCTTTGTTTGTGCTACTACATGAATTCTCTTGTCTGATCCTTAGATTCTCTCAATGGCTACAATAATCATCAAACAACATGTTCATAATTGATTGAGCATCTATTTATACAAGTATTTGACATATTTTAGAATCACACATTATAATATTAACTCTAGATACAAGGTATACAACTTGACCTTGATCCTTTAGTTTGCATGTTATAAATCAGTTGAATTGATAAAAACAATAATATTTACCTTGGTTTTCCATCACATAATAGATTTAAAACAAATCAAGAAGCTAAATATAAAACTTCAGTGATTTATCTAACATGGAAAGTCAGATCCACTTTTTGCGGGATGTAATTGACTATCAGTTCTTGATCGTCAGTGTGAACTGAAATCCTGTCAGTGTTCCTTCTTTGAACTCATTGTTGAGTTCCCTTCATTTTTTGGGTTCCACTCTTGACTGTATCATCGGGTTGCACTGTTGGTTACTCATCAGGTTCCTTTGTCCTTTTTTTCTCATCGAATAACACTGAATAGTGTTTGTTAGGATGTTTTATACTTAGCAGTATCGGTAACCTTAGCATCAGGTAGTGTTGTGCCCTGTTTGTCGGTGTAGTATAAACCGATGGTGTTTATCATGTTTTTCCTTGCATATACTAATGGAAAAATATAATTTCTTCAATCTCCCCCTTTGACATTAGTATCAAAAATTGATATGTGCATAATACTAAAGTGTTTAGTATGTATACCATGTATATATCCTTCTCTTTATATGACACCCCTAACTGTTTGCATCGGTATAGTATAAGTATATGTACATGTATACTTGCCTTTGTACTATACATTCCCCTTTTTGTTCTTTCCTCTTTCAAATGACTGATTGTACATATCATTTCTTCCTTTCATTTCCCCCTTTTACTGATTGACTGTACCTAACATTTCCCACTTTTTTGATAATCATGACAAAAATGTACAGCTTATAAGTTGTAAAAAATGTGACAAAAATGTGTAACTTACAAAGTGTCAAGAATGTGGGAGTGAGTGTTCTTGATATCTTTGATCATTTTCTCCCATTTTTCTTTGAGGAGTTCTAATGTCATGTGTTCTAGCTCAATCCTGACAGGCATATCATAAATGCTATCTAGGACAAACATTTCTAGGGTGGCAATAAGTGTTCTTACCTCTGTCATATGTTACTGTAGTAATGTGAGTGTAGGTAAGAGTTGAGGTTGAAGCTCATTCACCTCATCTCTAAACTTTGTTTTTGCAATCTGTATATCTTGTCTCAGCTTCCTTGCTTGCTTGGGTTGTTCATAGAGAAATTTGATTGCCTCTTCACTATTTCTGAGACCTTGTGCACTGGCTTGAAGATCAACATCAATCTGTGCTATCTTATTGGTATACTCCTTGGTGAGTTGATCTAACATGTACAATTTTGGAATCAAGGCCATAGCTTCTAAAATTATGAGGTCTATTGTACCTACGAGTTCAAATAGCTTTAGCATTTGTAGTGCCACTTCTTGTCTTATCTTCTCTGCTAGCATGAATTCATATTTCTTTTCAAGTCTAGCTTCCATAGCCTTCTCAACATCTATGTTTTGATATGTGATAGTGTCAGTGAGAACCACTAATTGATCAATCATGGGTGTTGTTTGATGAAGATCTATATCAGGTACAATTTACTAAAGGATTCCTCTTGCAACTTCAAGTACCTTTGCTTCCTTTGTGGATTTTCTCATCTTATCCTGCATGGCTTTCTTTTAACAAAGTCTTGCATACTTTGTTAACTCAGTAGGATCCAATGTTCTAGGATCACACACTGGAATCTCAATTATTTCATCCTAAGTCACTGGATTCTTGTTCTTTCTCTTCTTCTTCCTTGAGATGTGTGTAGAGGAAGATGTATGAACTACCATTGCTAGTTCATTTTTTTTCTCTGAGGTGCTTGGTGAAGGCTTTGAAGATGAAACCTCTTGTGCCTTCTTCTCGGGGTTCACCTGTCAGTTAGGTGAAGATATCTCTTCCCCAAGCTTGTGTGTTTAAGAGGATTTCTCTTATGTTTTATTTTGAGAATCATCTGTCTTTTCTTCTTCACTCTTCTCCTTATGTTTTTCTTCCTCTCTTTTCTTTTCTCCTTCTTTATATCATTAGAATTGTCTTTCTGATCATCGGTAGCATCTTGATCTGTAGTTGTATCTTTTAATTCATCTATGGTATCCTTTATTTCCCCATCACCCTTGTCTTCGGGTATGCTTGTATGTACTACAGCTTCTTCATTTCCTTCTAGCAGATTTATGGCTTTCATCAATACTGGCATATTATTTTGTGTGATAGCCTATGTTGCATCTAGAGTTGTGTCCTTCTCATCCATTTGAGCTTGTTGAGCAGTGACATCTTCATCCTTTTGGATTTGATCTGTAGGGTCCAGTCTTGTTATGTCAATGATGGAAGTGTCTAGCCATATCTCATCAGCAACATCCATGTCCTTATTTCCTTGTGGATCCAATTCTTGTTGCTTGTTTTGATCCTTAAGAGATATAAAAATGACATCATCTTCTTTCTGTGGATCTTTATCAGAATCATAGTGAGTGATTTCTTGAATGTCAAGATCATCCATGACTTTATCTAAGTCAATGGGCTCAGTATTATCCACATTATCCAAAGCAATTTTCTTAGGACTCGCTTTATATTTCTGCTCCTCTACATGAGGTGTGTCGGTGAGAAGTAATTGATTCTCCAAACTTGTTGATTCTTTAGGTAGATCTAGAATTTGTCTCCATTTTGCATCTGTCATGTTGTCTAGATCTAAGAATTTCCCCTGTAGCACCTTCTAGGTTCTTATCTTAGCCACAAATTTACTTGAGTTCTTTTTCATCATTTCTTTGATCTCTTCCATTTTGGATTTGGGAGGCATGAGTCTTACAAATATCCTCTCCCTAGCTTCCTTTCCAATGTTCAAAGGATAAGACCAGCAGGCTGATATTCTTTCCCTCAGTGATTTGGGTAATTTGTTACCAAACTCAAATGGTACATATTTGAAGTTTACCATAGCCCTGATTATTGCATCTTCTATTTTATTCTTTTCCTTAGGCTCCAACTTTACCCATTGTCTAATTTTTCTATCAGTCATGGTACCGGTTGTAGCAATTGAGTCAGTAGTCTCATTAATTATTCTAGGTGTTAAGCTTTTCTTTTCTATTTCAGGCTCATCCTGTGTTGAATATTCAATGTCAGCCTTTGTCCTGACAAGTTTCCTCCTCCTTTTGGTAGGTGTTTGATTCTTTGTTTTCTTCTTCCTCTTGTAGGTCCTCACTTAACCTTTCTTAAGAGGTGTAGAATCTTTCTTTGTTGTTTGGCTCCTTGTCCTTTGAGCTATTGTGGTCCTTGGTTTCTCGATTGGAGGTGGAGGTACATCAGACTCAGTTGCCTTAGAATCTAATTCTTTCTCATTTTTCTCTTCACCGATGGTACCCTATTCCTCAGTTTCCTCTATTTTTTCTTTCTCCTCCTCATTAACCAACAACATCTTTTCAAGATTCTTCACCATCTTGTTTTTCTTATTGATTGTCTTCTTGATTACTAGGCCTATTTTTATCTTGGACTTGGCCTCTTCATATGTACCAAATCTTGGTTGCTTGATGTCAAGTGGTTCATTCACCAATGCATCAATTTCATTTGTTGCTTGATCTATGTTTATCTCATAGTCAAGAGGTGCTAACTAGGCTTTCCTTGGTACAATTGGTTTAATGTGTTAGAAACACTGAGAGGGGGGGGGNGGGTGTGAATCAGTGTTTATCAATTAATTATATTTCAGCCAATTAAACATATATCAAATGTGCATCCAAAGAATTATAACACAAGAACACATAACACATGATATGATTACGGAGAACCTTGATAAGAGGAAAACTCTGGTGGGGATTAGTACCCACAAATACACATATACACATATCCACATATACACATTCTATACTACTCCCCCTTTGACATGAATGACAAAGGTGTGCAGAAAATTGAAAGTTTTCATACTTACTCCATATATACATCTGGGTACACAACTTGAAGAGACTGAATCTCTTTCTGCTAGAATGCTTTTATTGCATCAACTGTTTGGAGGTGCGCACATAAATCATATGTTAACTTATCCATTTTCACTAGATCCGAGAAAGGACCTTGATCATAAGTCTTCATTGTGTCATCTATCTATTTGATGTTCTTAATAAGAACTGTTAATGAAGGTGCAAGTGCATTTCTCAACTGAGTTTGTCTAACTCTTATCTTGCTTATTTCAATCTTTGCCTTCTCAATTTTGTCCAGTTGTCCTTGGTAGATGTTATTGCATATGTTCATGTCCTATGTGGAATTATCAATAGATGTTCTTATGTTGTCCACCATTTCCTCTGCTTCAGCTATCTTTTTAGTGTGCTCAGAGGTGAGCTTCACTCTATCCATGCAGTTTGCTATAACTTTCTTCCCTTTTCTGCCAACTCTTTCAGTATAGACTGTCCAATGTTCAGAGAGTTTCGATCTAAGGTAAAGTTCTTCATCACTTCATTCAATCTTTCCTTCTTATACTTATCTTCTACAATCTTAGTAGCTGTCTCTACTAAGCTGGTGAAGTGTGACTTGAAGTTTGTTAATACACTCTCCACATGTTCAATAGTTTGAACTTTTGCAACTTTCTTATAAGCAGGAACTAACTCATTCAGAATGTTTATTGATTCAACAAAGCATGGGTTCCTCAACACATGTTTCTTGTTTGCCTTTTCCATAGAAAAGATGTTGATCTTAATGAGGTCTTCTTCTTCCCATGTGTCAAAACTTGCTAAATTGAGAGTTAAACTTGAAAATAATGAGGTGGATGGTGACAGAATAGTATTCTGACTTGTATCTACACATTCACTTTTGATATGTACCTCTTTAACTGGTGACTCATCAAATTGAGTGTCTTTCTCCTTATTCAAATATATTGGATCAATCAAAGGAACTTTATCCTGTTGTAAAGATGTATCATCAATGTTCATGTCCTTGGTGTTATCAAAGGCTTCATCAACTTTATCCATATCATTATCTGAAGCTATCATAGAAATCTTTACATCATCAATCACTATAGTGTCCTCTGTGTCTTTAGTTGTCTTAGAATTTATTGTTACTGTGGGCATAGAGACCTGTGGACCTGTCATGGGCGCAATCTGAATTACTGGAGTTGTATCCTGTTTAGGAGGAGCATGAGTAACTTTTGTTGTAGGTGTCGTTGGTGGATACATGTGTCTATCCATAAAGACTTGTGCAAATGCCTTTTCTGTCTCCTTTCCAACCTATTCATATTCCTTTTTCATTATCTGTAAATTCCTTGTCTTACTACGAAGATGAGGCTTTACAAGATCTAGCAAAATAGCCTTCTCATCATGTGAACAAATGGGGAGAAGAGTATTCAAAGTTTCTTCTCTAATCTTCATGTCTTCCTCAATAGCATGTCTTTTCATAATTTCCAATACATTCCATAAGTTATCTGGTATCACTGTCTTAAGTTCAAGAACCGATTTCTTAAACTTGATCATATGAGATATGACCATGTAATGTATCTTTTTCTTATCAACTTCTTTATATTTGTCATAGACCTTTGAAAGTGTATCCAATCTACCTTCATTTATAATCCTATTCTTTAATATGTTCAAGCTTGGTCTGAAACCTACCTCAGGAGGTGCTTGTGTATTCTTTGTAGTGCTCCTTGTGGTTCTTGAAGATGGATGACCTGTGGCATCTTCCTTCCTTCCTCTGGGTTTCTTGTTAGGAACAGAAGGTGGAGATGTATCCAAGTCAATGGTGGTAGCAGGCGTAGATGTACTTTCCTCATTTTTCTTTTGTTTCTTCTTCTAAGATTCATCAGTCTTCTCAATCTTGACTTTAGCAATTTTGGCTTCTTTTGCTTTATTCAAATATTCTCAAGTAACTCCATGAACTTTCAGTATGTTAGATGTAGTTCTAGACGCTTTCCTTTTATTAACAACAAGTTTTAACTCAATATCCACTTCATCAGTCTTCTCTTTGTAGGTTCCCCATCTAGGTTCACTGGGGTCTATAGGTGCTGATAATAAGACCTGTGCATATCCCTCTAGCACATGGTCTTCAACTTCATATCCTAGTGGGTGAATCCACTTAGTTCTAGGCTCAACAGCCTCCATGCATGTGCAATCCGTTTCAACCATAAAGCATATTGTATCCCTGTACTTGTCAACTATCTTCTCAGATAGTCTGACCCTACTTTGCATTTTAACCCTAAATATCTTTATGTTCATATCCATTTTATCTCTTGCACTGATTTCTATTGTGGTTTTGAGAGATATTTGAGTCATTGTAGGTTTGCCTTTGTCTAGATAGAGGTCTGCAACCTTTCCTACTATGTGGTGATACAAATAGATGATCAAAGATCCAAACCTGAATGTTTTTCTTCTATCATCTTTGATGATTATGATATTCTCAATCAACTGATCATGCAAGATCTCACAAAGGTTGTACTGGGTGTTATCCTTTACTATTCTAATTGCTGCAAGTACTGTTGCTGCAGATACACTATTCAACCTGCTTTCTTGTTGGAACTTGTAACCAAGTATCATTGTCATGAGTTTAATGTCATCCTCCTTGAAGGGGTCTACTGTCATACCACACCTATCACTTCTTGACAAACAAACTTTCTCAATCTGCTTCTTAACATCTTTACCAGTGGGAAATACTGGTCCAGTCATTGGAAGTCCAGTCAACTGATGGATTAGGTCTGTAGTGATACAGACAGGAACATCACCAATCCAAAATAGATCATCATGAATTCTACCCAACAGGATTTTTACCCATTTTGGTTCTTCAAACTCATGCGCATTCGAATATTCAATAATAGGGTTATCTTGTAGGTGCGTGAATTCATCTTTGAATGTGAAGTCCTTATTTAGCATTGATGCCATGTGAGAAGCTATATTATCATCTCCTAATGATTCCTTTTTATAGTAAATGTACGTGTGGATATCTTCCACGTGAACAACGCCAAGCGGGGTTTTTGATGGGTGCTTCTTAAATACAAATCTTTTCCTTTCTGCTACATCAAATACAACTGGGGTCATCATTACTTACTTGGTGATTGTTTAAGTAGGGTTTCCACGAAATTCTAAAATAGTGCGACAGCTAGCACTTCATTTCAAACTGATTAACCGTTCGTTCCAACTTTCAAACTACCATACCTTCATGCCTGGATGTCTTAATGCTCTAATGCTCTCTTATTTCTTGCTCTTCAAATGTAAATGTGAGAATGATCGAATACAAACTTCTTTTTATACGATCTGCCACATTTAATGTTTGCAACCATACATAGAGATTTTCAAACTTTGATCCCAATGCATTTCAGATAATGCATGAATGCATATAGCTATAATCTAAGCTTTTAACCATGAATCCAAAGGTGCGTATTCTGAAGTGAGTACACCAACCACGCAGGGGTTCTGAGCTGGAATAGCTCCCCCTAAGACCAAGAAGGTCTATTCAAGCAGAAGTAGAGGGTGCATCCATTGTGGATGCATCAACTACTTTGTCAAAAATTTTGTCCTTCTTTACTTCAACCCATATTTTGCTTGAATCTTCATTTGCTGAGACAAAATTGACTTCTCCTTTCTCTTCAAATAGAGAATTTTTGGGATCTTCTTGTTTCTGAGTTTTGGATCTGCCAAACCTTGTGATATGTCTAGCCTTTCCACATGTGTGACAAATGATAGGAGGTCTGATGTTCTTGCTCATCATACTGCATTGTTTTGTTGTGTGTCCATTGTAGTTGCATATCTAACATGTAATGTTCTGCAAATTATTTTGAGGTTGATTTCTTTGATTGTTTTGATTCATTCTTCTTTGATTTTATTGTGACTGAGTTCTGCAATGTATAGCCCTATGACCAAATTTATTACAAGAGAAAAAATAACCATTAAAAGGTCTTACCTTTTTACAATCTCTTGCCAAATGCCCATGTTTGTTGCATGCATAAAAAGTTCTGTTAACTTGTCTGATTTCCCTTTTAGGTGGTTCAGATATAACCTCTATAGTATCTTCAACTTTCTTAGCTTCTAAAGATGCTTCAAGTGTTTTTTCTTTCTCTTGAGATGATTTGATTTCATCTTGTGTTGTACTGAATCCAAGACCTATAGTGTTCCCCTTTTTCCTTTGCGCATTGAGCTGGGATTGAATCGAATCAGAACTTGTGTGGAGTTTATCAATCTTACCCTTTGCTTCTGTTAATTCAGATTCCAACTTCTTCTTCATGTTTTCCAATTCCAAGACTTTCATGTTTTCCTGCAAAAGTTCATCTTCCAATTGTTTTCTTTCTTTGATCTTGTCTTCAATGGTGTCCTCGCTATCTGTAAGTTGTTCCTCCAGATCTTCAAGTTTATCGTTTACATATTTATTCTCTTCATTAAGCTTTTTGACCATTTTTCCTAGATCACTTGTAGAACAATCTTTCAGATCTTTTCTAAGTCTTTTGATAAGTATTTGAGAGCCATCATTTTTCAATCTCGGTTCTTCATTTTCTTTCTCTGAACTGTCAAGATCTTCAAGAGCTACTTCAAGATTCTTTTTCAAATGTTTTTCTTCAACTGAGTCCATGATCTCCTCAAGTGGTTAAACTTTTTTTTCAGAGGACCAGAGCTCTAATACCAATTGTTAGAAACACTGAGAGGGGGGGGGGATGAATCAGTGTTTATCAATTAATTATATTTCAGCCAATTAAACATATATCAAATGTGCATCCAAATAATTATAACACAAGAACACATAACACATGATATGATTATGGAGAACCATGATAAGAGGAAAACTTTGGTGGGGATTAGTACCCACAAAATATTGTACTAGGTATAATGAACCTGTTAAAGTTCCTTTGCCCTGTTAGAAACAGTGTTTGCAAATTGAGTACAATGACCTGGTTAAGGGTCGGACCCTGTTAGGAGTCTTTTACAAAAACCTTGTTAGGGGTGTATGGCTCACTGCCTCGGCTCACTACCCAAATAATATGAAGGCTACAACCCTCTGAATGTTGATATGCACTATATCAAAAATGAACTGCTGTAGTGACACTCTTGTCTGATCAGTTCCTTGTATGCGTGGATGCTCTTACTCCTTCAAAGAGATATATCATCTTCTGACTTCATTATACTATCCCTCTGTAATTTATCCTTGCACAATAATCAACTTCTATTGCACACTGTAACATAACAATACATTACATACTTATATCTTTACAAATGAATAGGCGCAACCAAAAACATAATACTTAGTTAGCCTCTTAACAAAATATACAATGCTTCTGAACAAGTCAGCTCAAGCGTGTTTATAAAAACATTAATTACATCATAAAAAACTTATAACTAAACGCACATAGCCTTAGCATCACAAAATAATACACGTTGATCAAAACAGTAGTCGGCTTCTGTGCTCTATATTCTGGATAGTTTCCTGGACTGTAGTGTACTAATCTGTCTGTATCTTTTTTGTACTGATGTTTTGTACCTTGCGCATTTGGATATAGCATGTATATACATCATAGAGTATATAACTAAGAATGCATGCTCTGGTGTGATCTCTATTATGTGCGTTGATGTGCTGATCTCTGTATCTCTCTATCTGTCCTATTTTCTGTACTTAGTCATTTTATCTCCTAAGTTATCTTTGACAGAAAATTAGTATGACTTTGTTGCCATGATTGACAACACAAAATAAGCCATGCTTCCTCAGGAAGTCAACTTGCCAACATAATGTGAGTGAAATATGAATCCACCATAAAATATATTTCATCCCTATGTTTTTCAATGAACTGTTCAAAGATCCTCACTCTCTCCATCATCTTTTCCTTGAAGTCAAGGAGGTATTCAGTCATCACTGAATCAAAGTTGTCACCCAGTGACTTGATAAGGTCACTTATCTGCAATGTGACTAGCTTGGTATTGTCCCACTTCACTTTTCCAATTAAAGGAAAGTGTTCTTGAAAATAAAAGAATATACACATTATAAATGAGCCGAACTTACATATGTTTGTCTTTGTAGACCTTATTATTATCATATTCTCATCAAGTTTCTTTGGCAGGATCTCACATAGATCCATCTGTATTCCTTTTGTGACAATCTTGTATGTTTTTCTTAGTTATGTTGATTCTATGTTTCGTATCCTGGTAGCCTAACATATTTTGTACCCTATCACACATGCACTGAACCTCAGTTCCTCATCGATGATGGTGTTCACCTTAAGTCCTTTGTTATTACATACAGCATTGGTGAGTTTTTCAACTTCTAGTCGAGAGGGATGCTTGTGTGCTTTTGGTTTTTTGGTAGTGGAATAACTTGCTATAACATGTAACACATCCTTTGTAATCTGCATGGGTTCATCCAACCATAACTCCTAGTTTTGCATTTTTCTTAGTACCAACCTAATCCAGTCAATTTTGAAAACCCTCAGGAAATATAGGGCATTTGTTATCCCTTTTACCTATAATTTTTTGTGTTCTTCCTTCAGGTTCCCTTCTTCATCACACAACTTCTTGTAATCTTGATCTATCTCTAGATCACCAATCTCAGAAATCTTGTAGTGAATATAGGACCTAAGGTCTTCTATCAACAAAACCCTAGGTGGAATTTTTGAAAATGCGCCAGAATCATTGGGTTGCGATGCAATATCTGGGCATATCTTATATTTAGGTTCCACACAAGTGCTATTCTTTGTCAACATAATGACATTCTTCTTATCAATCTTCAATTTTACTATTCTTGAAGTGGTTGCCATTATGTTTTGAATTTAGGGATTTTTCAAAAATAATAACAGAGTTCTTCGGTATGCTCGGTACTTACTTCGATCTATGTAACTTGTAAGTGAACGGTTTGGAGTGTGTTGGATCAAGTTGAGGACACTCTACTATCTTCTATCTTTTTTCTCTATTTTTTCTCTACTTTGTTTGCTCAAATCGTGTGTGAAGAATGAAGTGCTTTCGTGGAGTGTTTATAGATTTTTTCCCTAAGTCTGTCATAAATTCTCAACAACTCGTAGGGTCGTGAAGATGGAGTTCATCGAGAAGATTCTCAAATAATATTCTCAGTGTTGATAGGATGGTCGAGATGGCTATGAAGATTTTTTATTTTACCAAAATATCTTGGTGTAGTTTCAAGAAAACATTGTAACTTTGCTTCCTTACCAATGAGTGTTGGGTTACATTAGTGACTTAGCCTTTTTATGTGTTGACTGACAATTTTCGGCAAGTGTAAACAGCTCATCCTTTTATGTTTACTAATGATTTTCAGTGTGTGTTTACCAGCGGGGTTGTTTTCTCAAAATTGTAACAAGTAACATAATATGCATCTTTATTCATGTAGATTTTGACTATCTATCAATTTGTATAATGGAACTGACGCAAAATATGACTTGGTGTAGTGCAGTTCGATAGTTACTTGTTCATCTTTAGGCAGGGGTGGTGATGTCACCTCATGCATGGGATGAGGTGTAACCTACTGCATTGCTTGGTCCAGCTTCCTGAATGGTTGAATCTTTCCTCCACATTAGCTTTCTCATTTTCTTGATGTCTTCAATGGTGTTACCATTTGCAAAAGTGGTGGTTTCTGTTATTCAATCTATGTAGTCCTTCTTTAGATGTCCAACCTTATGATAGTGCGAACATGCCATTCTAGGGTTGGTCCAACTTCTAGACCTTTTGGTCCATGTTCTCATGCAGTTTAAAGCTATGTGACCATATCTACCACATTTTGTGCAGTTTATCCATGTATTGTAGTCCCAAACATACAAATTGTTGACTCTTCTCAGTTTATATGCATTTTCTTCATTTTTGGGTTTCCATGATTCAATTTTATTCTTCCTACGTTCAAGAGATGTGTGCCCATGCATTTTTTAGGTGGGACAATACTTTTCCATATAGGTTTCCTTCTTTGGTTCTTTCACCTTTGATTTACATTCATGTGCTTTATGTCCTTTCTTGCTGCACTTATAACAATGTCCTATGAATGTAAATGTAGATTTAGGAATAATTCTTTTCTTTTCTCGTGTAGACATTTGAGGTGTGGCCTTGCTTTCCATAGTGATTGCATGTCAGCTTCCTTGGTCTAGGAATGGTGTAGGCATCTTTTGCATCAACTTCATTTGATGACTCTCCATGCTCTATGTACCCTGGTTCAGTGTTGTTGTTGGGTCTTCTTTGTGCATTCAAGAATTCATCCATCCTCTTTGTACTCTCTTCAGCTCTCTTAATCATGTTATTATACTGTTGTTGAATTCTAGCCTCATGCTTTAGTTTTCATTTCTCTTCTCTTAGTTCACCGATAATCTGTATTCTTTCAATGAGTTCCGTATTCATTCTATTTGCTTCTTGACTCATAAGAATAATCTGATTTGTAACCTAATTGTGGTGCTCTGTAAGTCTTTGTATCTCAGACTCCTTTTCTTGTAGCTATTCTGTGATCTTTCTTCTATCATCAATAGCTAGTGTTCTTTCTTATTTAGCTTGCCTTGCATTGTTCATGACATCAATCATCCTTACCATTTGTGTCTCTTGATCGATTTGCAGAGATTTGACTTGTCCAGCCAGATGGAGATTGATTTCAGTTAGGCTTGTGATGCTTTCTTTTGATGTATCTAATGCTTTGCTTGTACTTGATCCCCAAGACTCAAAGAAATTTGGAATCTCTTCCTCATGATAATGTGTCTCATTATAGCGAGAAGCCATATTCTTTCTTTCATCCAACAACTATCTCATACTGATTCTAGCTTCTTTATATTGTTCATAGAACATCTAAATTTCAAGCTTTTTATTCTCAATATTTTTATCAAGTTTGTACTTCTCCATTCTATGATCTTTTCTCTTAAGCCTCTAAGATTTCCAAGAAGTGACTCAGCTCTGATACCAATTGTTGGGATTAATGGGAAGTAGTACTGAGAGGGGAGGGGTGAATCAATACCTCTAAATTTTTTTAACTCTTTTTACCTTACTTCATTAGTAATCAAACTTTACTGTATTATTGACCATATCTGATGTTCTTTCTTATGCATGTAGTATTAATTCATGAACTTAATTGTATGCAACATTCATAGCAACATTGATGAAAGTAATCGACACGTAACACAAGATATGATATCGCTGAAAACACCTGTTAGGAAGTAAAAATTATGGTGGGGGTGGCCCCCACAAAATTTCACTATCTGTAGAATGGAAGGGAGCTGGTTAAGGCTTACAATTTGATCACTTCTAATGGTATACCCTATTAGGATTATTAATGTGGAGACCTATTAGGATCTACTCTGTTAAGAGCTTTAGCAACACTAATGTAATGTGCACTCAGTTAAGAGATTTACAATAGGACTGTTAAGTCCACCTTCCTTGAAAGGATTTATTAAGTGTACCACACTTGTTAGAATGTGTACAATATGTTTGACCTGACTGTATGCAATCTATAATTTTTTATTACAAATCCATTAAAGCTTACAGTGTATGAATATCACATATAGTGATTGATTAATACCTTTTCTTGCTCATCGGTAGCCTTTGTTCTGTTCTTGACAACTAATTTGATCTTTGTCTATGTTGCTGCATGAATTCTCTTGTCTGATCCTTAGATGCTCTTAGTGGCTACAATAATCATCAAACAACATGTTCATAATTGATTGAGCATTTATTTATACAAGTATTTGACCTATTTTAGAATCACGTATTACAATGTTAACTCTACATCCAAGGTATACAACTTGACCTTGATCCTTTAGTTTGCATGTTTAAATCAGTTGAACTAATAAAAAAAAAAAATATTTACATTGATTTTCCCTCATGTAATGGATTTAAAACAAATCAAGAAGCTAAATTTAAAAACTTTAGTGATTTATCTGATGTGGAAAGTCAGAACACTTTTTACGGGGTGTAACTAACTATCGATGGTCCTTCTTTGAACTGAGTGTTGGGTTTTCTTCATTTGTCGGGTTCCACTCTTGACTGTATTTTCCGTTGGCACTATTGGGTACTCGTCTGGTTCCTTTGTCCTTTTTTCATTGGGTAACATTGAATAGTGTTTCTTAGGATGCTTTGTACTTAGCAGTATTGTTTACCTTGGTGTCGGGTAGTGTTGTGCCTTGTCTATCAGTGTAGTATAAACTGATGGTGTTTATCATGATTTTCCTTGCTTATACTAATGAAAAAATGTAATGTCTTCAATTTAATGATCAAACAATTTACATCATTATTTAGAATATCACCTCAAATATTATCCTGGTTCCAAGAGACAACAATACCTCCTAAGGCACCAACAAAGTTGGATCCAACTACCACACCATTTTTGAAGATTCTAATTTTTTCAACCTTATCTTTAATCATTTTAGTTTCCTGAACAAGCATGATATCAGGTTTATGATCTTTTACCATGTTCCTCAATGTATACTTCTTATGGGGAGCATTAAGCCCCCTAATATTCCATGAAATGACTTTCATTTCTTAACCGAAGTGTAGACATCCTGGATGATCAGTTGCTTACCACCCGCTATATCATTTTTACTTTCTCTTTCTCTGATTTCTTTCTTTGAGGTTATACATAGAGTTCTATTTTGGAATCCAACATCTGCCATCAAGCTATGAACCTTAGAACCCTCATCAACTTTACTTTGAGTAACCACTCCCTATGAGCAAGGAGTTGAGAGTTTTCTCTGCTGTTTCTTTTGTTTCTTCCCCATATGAGTAGTCTAGGGAGCACCATTCAAGTTTAGGATATCCAGATTGGTATAAGGTTCTTCATCACCACTCCCAAACAAGGTATCTGGAGTAGATGAAGAATCCTCCTCATCTAGCTTTTCAGGGTCGCAAGGTGGAGAATCCTCCCCCATAGCATCACTATCTGACTGAATAGTAAGAAAGACTCCTTTTACTTTAAATAGTGACTGTATAAGGTTGATATTATCGGCCTAGATAGGAACAACTACCTCCACCGGTACCTCCTTTTTCAGAGAGTCAATTATATGTGTAAGAGAATCCACAACTTCTCCCTCCAGGTTTTGAATCCCATTCGATTCAACCATGTCACCAAGGCTTCCTTCCAGATCTAGATTGGCCTTGTTAACGCTCTCACCTTCAGTTAAAATTGGATACTTCTTCTCCTTCCAGATTAGTTTGGGCTCCTTATGAGGATTTGGGTCAGAGACCACTACTTTGGGATCCTTTTTGACTTTTTTTGGGCAATTCTTTGCCCAATGACCCATTTTGTTACACACAAAATAAGCAAAGAGAAGGGATTCAAATTCTACTTCTTGCTTCCAAATACCCAGTATGGAGTTGATGTTAATAACCGAAGGAAGGTTATCAAACTAACAAATATTGAGACAGATTCTTGCAAAAACCAGATGAGATTTGGCAATCATCATCGAATCAATCGAGAGAAGCTCCCCACAAAAGGTAGAATCAAAGCCCTTAAATAATTCCTCATTCTAGTACTCGAGATGCAAACTAGGAAACCTGACCTAGACCGGAGTGGCTTTGAATAAATTTTCTGAGTAATCCCAATTTGGAGTCCATTTACGGAAGGTCACAACCATTCTTCTGAACATCCAACCTTCTCCACACAAGACAAAAACATGATCTTCTTTGTTGGAAAAAGCAAAGGATAAGAACCCCTTAGGTAAAGAAGCTATGTCAACCTGACCCTTCGAAGCCAATCTTTTCCAAACAAAAGATCTAACCATTTTGATGTTGGACTTAGGGCCGAGGAACTTATCAACCAAAGTTAACTCCATTGAAGAAATAAAGTTATCCACCAGAAAAACAAGAACAAAAATAGAGACTTCACCATCCACAAAGCCAGCCTTCACAGTTCCAATAGCAGGAGAATGTTTTCCCGCTTGTTTAGCTCCCAGGATTTCTGACCACTTTTTGGTAGAAGAGGGGTTGACCTCGACATTCTCAGTGCTTGTCTCTTGAAGAGACCCCACTAGTGGGTCCTTTGGGCTCTTTTTCACCAAAGCAGGGATAGGCCCGATCTTAAAAATATTCTCTATGGCCATCAGTGAGCCTAGAGGCAAAGGACGAAACAAAACCTCCTTTGAAGGAATCTCTGCAGAACTCAGCAAAGGTGATGCACATGCCGTAACAACTTGGTAGGGAGGCTGATTCTCCTTACCACACAGAGTAGAATCTGACACCTGCAAGGCCATATTCAAAACTGGTACTAGAGAACCTGCCAAAGTTTTGGCCGTGTCCACCGTGGCATTCTCCAGCCCAACACTAGAACCAGAGCCTACAGCCAGGCTACCATGCCTGGCTAGGACACCATTGAAATTTGAAAATCATTTCCTGCTTGAAGCCTCTCCCATCCCGTCATGTGTTTCAACAAAAAAACTCATTTTCCAACAATTTGAAGAGATTTATCATCCGCAAGAGATACCTTACCAAAATTACCGCTTTGAAAAGTTCTAAAAAAATCATTATGCAAAGTAGTATGAAATGCTGCTCCTATATCGAGCACCCAATTATTTGTTGCAACTTCTTTTCTACTTAAAATAAAAACCTCACCATCTTCCATATCTAGTCCTTTTCTGTAACCAACCTCTGATACCAATTATAATTTTTAAATGAGGAGATGAAAACTAATGACATATTGAAGTCAACAATAAAAGGAAGACAAAACACAACACAACAAATTATAGTGGTTCAGAAAATTTGCTTACATCCACTCTTAAAGAAGGGAAATCTCTTATTAATTTTTAACCATTACATTATGTCTATAGCATGCACACATCTCTTTATACAAATGCATTTGGCGATCAAGTGAAGAGTTTGGAAAGTGAATGGTCAAGTGACTATTGGGCTTCACATACCCAACACTAACTACTAGAATGAATTATTCTTCTTGAAAAAGGTTGGTGAATATACTACCAGAATTGTTTGTTGGCAATGAAAAAACTTTGACTACATGAAATAAAATTTAATATTTACTCATAATTATAAATTAATATTTCATTTCATATTTTAGAAACTTTATTATGATTACAATAGGAAATGTAAAATTATAATTCCATTATCTAAACTAACATTTTAAAAATACTTTTAATAAATAAAGTTAAAAATTAAACATGTTTTCCTAAAAACAAAGAAGAGCAACTCACTGTCATACAAACTTAAGAGCCTTCCCGGAACAAATACTAAAAAAAATGTTATATCACTCAACTAATAAAGTAAGAGCGAATCTTACACCAAAGAAAGAATGATTTATATTGTATGCACAAGTGTAACTGCTTTTAAAAATATTAAAAGTAATTTGAACCTCCATTTAACATATAGTCATTGTTATAATTTATTTATATGTACAATTAAAATGTTCAAAATTATCAAAATTGTATTTGCACCATTATCTTTTACTTTACAGTTTAAACTACAAGGAAAGGAATGATCCGAAAATACTGTTTATTTTTAACACTTAGCGAGCAGCAATGCACATGTACTTTCTTAAAGAGGTTGATAAAGGATAATGTCCTCATTTAGAAAATAGTGTTTGAGTTTTCTAGTAGATTTATTACAATACGAAAAATAATTTATGTAGAAACATCAAATTAACAGATATCTTAAGAAGTCGTTCAATGCATTTCCAAACAAACCATTCAAACACATGTTGTATCAAATTTGCAGAGCGGTAGCCGATGATAATATTACACCTGGAAACTCTAGGGACATCTCAATTCGGGTCCATCTTTTGTTATCTTCCCTCTCGAATAAATTAAAACTATAATGTAAAATATGATAATCATTGGAATTCAAAGCACTAATAAAAATAAAATCTGGCCGGCACAGAACAACATAAAAATGGGCAGGATATTGTCCGACTATACTAAACGAGTTGTTGGCAAAATTGTATTCTTTCACCAGTTGGTCCAAACCTCCTTCTCCAAACCAATACAACCTCCCGAAAGCAGATACACATTTTGAAACATGTTGGCCGTTATTGTCCGTATTTATGCTTTGCCAGAGTCGGCTGTGGGGATTATAAACTTGGAGGCTGCGCCCGTGATTGGGGACTACACAAAACCTGCGGTCAACAAACTCACCGTCACAGGAAATTTGAAAAATGTCAGGATTCATGGGAGGAAGAATGTCCCACTTGTTTTGCTCTACATTGAAAACATAAGCTTGGAGTGTGGGAGGAATGGTTCTAATTGAAAAGCAGTCACGGAGATTACAAGCAAAATAGATAAGACCTTAAGGAGATGATGACACTGCGCTTGCACTGGAAAAATGATGGAATGGCATGTCAAGGTCGCGCCGCCATGTGCGAGATTAAAAATCAAACATCAAAACAGTGGGTTTGCTGCCGTACTTGTGGGGAAGCCCCATAACAAGCAGATGTTGGTTTGATTTGACGTATACAATGTTACACTCATGAAACACATTCCAATCCAATTTCAATTCTTCCTTGACTTGGGGCAGTCTTTCCCACCACTTCCCATGCGGGTAGTAAATAATTACTTCCCAGTGAATTGATTTCCGTCCCCGTCGGTGAAAATAAGCAATTCCATCCTGGCAATCATTATTGCCCTGTCGCATTTTATAGAAGTTGGGACTGCTCAGAAGAGCGTTCCAGCTCTTACAGACTGCTCTAACGTGGTTGTGAAATTTGTAGGAAACATTTGCAAGGCATTACAGTCCCAATTCTTTTGGAAGACCTGGAATGATATTCATTGCCCTCAATAGAACTATACATATTAATTTTCAGGAGCCATAAATCTATATATATATGTATTGAAGGGAAACGTCTATCCAGCATGATTGACACTTTTTATTCAACTGATATTTTATTTGTTAAATCTAATTGGCAATGCTCTCATATTTTATTTAGTTACTAATATATTACGGCTAGAGTAAAGCAAAAGAAAATGTTTTTTGTCCTTAATACTTATATTTTATTTAGAAGAAAGTCTGTTACAATTTTATTTTCAAAAATTTGATAGTTATTACGCCGAGAGGGTCTTCAGTCAGAGAGAGATGGAAAAGACCTTTGTAAACTCGGATACAAGGCATTTAATTTGGCAGGCGTAATAGTAGTAGAGAGTAATACAGTCGTAGCGGAAATGGTATTCCAATAGTCAGCTGTGATTGCCAAATGGAGGAACCCTTCCACTATACAATGTTTCAATAAAATGGTATTCCAATAGTCCATTTTCTTTCGAGTTACAACGGAAGAGGCTGAAGAAATTGACCATACCATTCGTCGCCTTCCATTCAACGGAAGAGAACACCAATCATTTCCTCTTGGCCAAAGATGTGTAAATAAAGATATTTCCTTCCTCTCATTCCATTCTACGAATGATTTATCTGCAATTTGATTGAGAGCAAATCATATACAGGTTACAGTCACAAATTGGGAATGGGTAAGCTGGATTTGAAATTCTTTTGAATTAAAATTTCCCATCTGAATAAGATCTTTACGAGTATACGGAATTGCAGGTTCAAGTGATCATATTGTAGGTATGGTCACTGCAATTTTCCTTCGACCAACGTTACCTTATTCTGTGCATTTTTGTTTAATCTGTCTTTTGGAGACTGGGGCAGGGGTCCCATGAGGGGTTTGCACTCTATTTTTTTTTAAGAAAGACATGAGAATTTTTTGTCAACAATCTGTTTATTTTTTTCTCATAAAAAAATAAAATTTACAAGGACTTATATGAAATATATTTTAAAATCCTCGCTTTGGAACCCAAAATAGCCAACCCGGAAGCAGGAAATGATTTTTTGATGACCTCCGACAGCCGACAGACTTCCAGATTTGAAAGGGGGGCCCAGGTCAAGGTCGAGGTCATCCTTGACCTAGGTCAAGGTCAAGATTGAACTTGACCTAGGTCAAGGTCGAGGTCGACCTTGACCCAGGGAGTTAGAACCCCTAGAAAACATGTCAGAAGGGAAAGATGGTACCCGAAGAGGCCCAATCAGGGTCCTGAATAGACACATGAGTAGGAGACGATGCATAAATGAGGGTACAACATGATGGTGGCTAAAAACACCCCTTAAGGAGGGCTAAACATTCTTAACACGAAAGTGCTTCAATTTTAAGATGATACATTAAGCCCCCACTTTAGCGGGAGTATGGAAATCAAACATACTCGCGGTAAAGGTAGAAGAAAGACTCTGGCAGATCACAACATGGTAGAACATCACTAAGTCAAGGACATGAGCCCCTAGACCAAGGATTCTAACTCAACATACATGTATAAAGATATGAAAGTAAAGAGCAATTAATCATAGAAAACATATATGACTACATAAGCAAGTAAAGAGAAACACTATTGATAACATAGCTTCATGATCTAATCCTACTAGCATGAAAGCAAAAGAGAGAAAAGAGATAGTGATTACCTCGCCTAGTAAGATGCCTAGCTTACCATGAATCACCAAGGAGGGAGATCCCAACAGGTTCACCCAAAAACTGGCTTTGTAATTGTAATGTGTCTTCTCACACCTTTTGAAATATCCATAGATCCACATTCTTGTATCACTATGGAATATAAAATACATGTCTTTTAAGGATTTAGCAACTTATGTGCATTACCTTCCAAGGATTTAGCATATTGTAAAATGCTTATCTCTTTAGGATTTAGCAACTTATGTGCGTTACCTTATGACGATCTAGAAAAATTAAAAATTAAAATGCGTGTCTCTTCAGGATTTAGAAACTTATGTGCATTACCTTCCGAGGATTTAGCAAAAATAAAAAATAAAAATCCGTGTCTCTTCAGGATTAAGAAACTTATGTGCGTTACCTTCCGAGGATTTAGCATGTTGTAAAATGTAAACTATAGTATAAGGGAGATCCTATATATGCCCCCCTCCTTATCATGACTACCCACTAGGAAGTATAAGCAAGAAAAAGAGGATACCTAGTTCACAAGGTAAGGAGATATCTAGATTAACAACAATATACACTGTATATCCTTAGTAAAGAGTATTGACCCTTACTTCTAAGAGCATAGATAATCATGAATTGGATATGTCACATATGGAAAAAGGATCCTCAAAGAGGAAGAGATCTTATCATCAAGACCCCCACCATAGAGGAGTGCTTAGGATAAGATGTCATCTTCCAAATAAAAGAGGGACCAAAGATTCAATCATCAAAACCCCTAAGATAATCACCTCCATATAAGAGGGTATCCATGACCAAAAGCATAAATATTTTTAAGGAAATAATGTTGTAGATAATCAAATGCCACTATGCTAAGGAAAATATATCCTTAGATAGAGGAAGAAGCAAAATACATTGCCCCCCAAGGGATGAAAACAAGGGATATATCAAATTATATCAAGAGATGTTGTAGAAAAGAGATATCTTTACAAAACAAAATGTCCTAGAAAAGATACCATGAGTGATTATGAGAGAAGGAAGTATGTACCATAATAGAAAATTATAAGGATAGAATGTATAAAGAATAACTAGTTAAACTCAAAACAAAATACATGCTAAGAGAAAAATGGATCCTAGAAGACTTGAATGAAATACCTCTTTCCCCCGAGCGAAGAGAAAAGAGGAGAAAAATTATCTAATTTATAGAAGAACGAGAGTAATTCCCTATATCAAAATTATGAAGAAATTGTAATATTGTATGAGAATGAGATATAATTCCTAAAGCATCTCTTTCTCTAACATACAGTTTGAAATGCACACAATCAGTAATTAAATGTGTATTACTATAATGAAAAGGATATTTGTATTTAGAGAGCATTTTTTGGCATAGGTTTAAAGATTTCTTTCATAGAATTCATTAGCTGGACATACACTTTCTTAGCCACATCTTGACATGTATCAGGGTGATCTAAGGAAGGAGTTAGAAGAAGGACATGAAGAGGAGGATGATAGTTAAGGTTAGCCACCTTGAATTGAGAAGGCGGAAAACCTATACCATGCATATTTTGTTTAGGAAATGAATGAATCAGGCTTTTAATGCCTTGTTCATTGATACCAAGCCCTAAACCCTTATAGCCTTGTTTATCCACCAAAGTATATCTAGTAGTGTACATATCTTGCAAAGCTTCTACATGAGGAGATTAATTATGGTGTTCATGAGAGAATGTTGTGTATGGTGGAATGATAGGTTGAGAAGAGGTTTCCTTGTTTTTCCCTTTAATATCATCATGGATCCAATAAGAAGGGGAAGGTAAATGGAATAATTCTTGAACATCGACATCGCAAACCTTAGCTTGAACCCAATCATAAGTGTGGGAAGAACTAGGGATAGAAGATGGATAATTAGAAATAGGAATATTTGGAATTGGATTAGGATTGATAGGATTAGGATTAGTAATATTAGGAACTAGATTAGGAATGATTGGATTAGGAATAAGAAGATTAGTAAATGGGGTATCATCTACCAAATTTTTCACATAATCTAAAAGAGAAATAAGTCCACTACACAAATTCTTACTGAAAGTTTTGAAAGCAGGAAGACTAGTATTAGTTAATCTCAAAATAGCATAAGCAAGTGAAACATGAAGATTAACAAACATTATGAAATGAATGATACTCTCATATACATCATAAGTACTATAAAGAGATGCTGAAAGAAGCATAATGAGAAAAATAGCCATACCCCAAAGCATCTTAAAGATCTTCATAGTGAATGAAATGCAAGAAATGTTTTTATATTTTTATGAGTATGTAGATTTTTTTGTATTTTAAAATGCAAGAGCATAAAATAAAACTAATTTAATATGCAAGATCTAGTCTCTAAGAAAAAGAATCAACACATCTAACACCAAATAGAAAGAGTTTTCTATCGTGGGTTCACCAAAATGTAACATATAACATGGAGGTCACCAAAATGTAAGTTAAGAAATGGAGATGATGACCTAATGTTACATTTAAAATTGGAATGTTTATTGAAATGTATGGGATAAATTTAAGGTGTGTTATAAGAATGATGAAGAAGGTAAGATTGTCCTCTTAATCCCAAATTTCTTAAAGGGAACCCTAAGGAAGGATCAATGCATAAATGAATCACCCTATTAAGGATAAGGATAAAGAGAAAAACCCTAATTCCTATTTTATAGAAGATATTTTTATAGATTTAGAAAGATTAATAACTTTAATTGAAATGGATATGAGGAAAGTAATAACCTTGAGATGTTACAGATATGAAGAAAGTTGTTTTTGGGGTCTGAAGTCAATTTCTGGAAAATCTGGGACTGGATCTAGAATAGAAAAAAAGAGATGAACAAAACCCAAAAATAATTTTACATTCTGACACAATTCCAATTTCTACCCCCAAGTCAATGTCACCATTGACCCAGAATTTCTAATTCCAACCTAGGGAAGAATAAACTTAAAACATCTTAGACTAAAAATCTATCTTCGAATCCTAAAATTTTTCCTAAAAGGGTATCTAAATCTACACTCCAATCTCCTATTTTGAACCTGTACCTACAAGAAAAATGGATTTGTTTTTTGGGGGGGAGGGGTTTGCGTTAGTAAAATCGTGATTTAGGAATTAACCTTTAAATCAATAATTGAAATAAAGAATGCTAGCATGTAGTAGAATTAAATATAATTTAATGAAGATATGATATTCAAATATATATGCAATTGTATTTCAAATGTAAAAAAGTATGAAAATATGAAAGCTTGGACTCAATTAGAAACCATAAAACTCCATGATTGTATGCTTGGAATCCACCTTGAAGAGAGAGTGAAAAGGTATTTGAGGATGCACAAAGGATCATGAAGAAATATCACACCACCATGATGGATAGATCTGGGGCTTGAATTATGAATCTTGAATGCTTGAACCAAATTACTTCAAAGACTTGAAAGCTTGAATCCTTGATCTTCAATGGAGAGCTTGAATTCTTGAGAGGAATACTTGAACACTTTTAAAGCTTGTAAATATGTAGAAAAATGGATGCTTGAACTCTTTTCTTGATGATAGTTGTTCTTCTTTCTTAGAGAGAATTCACTTAGAGCTTGAGATAATCCTTCTTATCACTTAGTTCATGGTTAGAGAAAATGAGAGGAGAAAACTTTCTTATATATGAAACTAGGGAAAAATATTATAGAGAGGCCTAAATAGGAGAATTAAATTCCAATTAGACCCATACCCCTAGGAGAGGACCTATATTAGATATAATTTAAGAATCATCGCTTCAGAACCCAAAACAGCTCCTCACCTAGAAGCAGGAAATGAATTTTTTATGACCTCCGACAGCCGACAAACTTCCAGATTTTAAAGGGGGACCTAGGTGAAGGTCAAGGTCATCCTTAACCTAGGTGAAGGTTGAGGTCTACCTTGACCCAGGGAGTCAGAACCCCTAGAAAATATCCCAGAAGGGAAAGATGGTGCCCAGAGAGGCCCAATCAGGGTCCTAAATAAACATAGAAGTAGGAGAGGATGTACAAATGAGGGGAAAATATGACGATGTTCAAAAACACCCCCTAAGGAGGGATAAATGTTCTTAACATGGAATTTCTTCCATTTTGAGATGATGCAACTTGAGGTTTCTATTATCATCATAATTTTGAAAGAAATGTTGATGCTAATCTCAACCAGGATGCTACTGGAATCTTGTGTGTTCCACAAATTTTCATAGAACATATGATACTAAGTTGTTTTCTATTGGAAATTATGCAATTTTGTATCTTTGTGATTTTTTATTGCTCAATAAACTATTTATGTATGTTATATCTCATATTATGTTTTCTTGAATTAAGTGGATGGAGTTCTTACAGTCATATACATTTTCTATCAAGCATAAGAAAGGGATTGTAAACAAAGTTACTGATGCTCTTAGTAGGAGACACCTAACTACCCAAACCATTCAATTGGAGAGTTTTTAGGTTTATGCCATGAAGGATATGTATGTTAAGGATGAAGATGTCAAAGAGGCTCATCAGATTTGTACGGAGATGACAGACAAATACCACACTGATTTCTCAAAGTTTATTGTGCAAGATGGTCTTCTTTTCAAGGGAAGTTCATTGTGTGTCCCAAAAGGATCCATGAGAGAGAACATTATTAAATAAAAGCATTGTGGAATCCTAGCTGGTCACTTTCGGGTGGATAAAACATTGGAGTTGGTTAGAAGGTTCTACCACTGGCTGAAATTGCAGATAGATGTTACGAGTTTTGTGGAGAGTTTTTTAGTTTTCCAACAAGTTAAAGGACATACCCCCAATGCAAGGTTATATACTCCTTTACCCATCCCTTGAAAACCTTGGGATTCAATAAGTGTAGACTTTGTCCTAGGTCTTCCAAAGGCCAATTCTAGATTTGATAGCATTTATGTTGTAGTTGACATATTTTCAAAGATGGTACACTTAATTTATTGTAGGACAATCTATGATGCATCCCACATAGCTAGATTGTTCTTTAGAGAAGTTGTGAGACTCCATGGACTACCATTGTCAATCATTTTAGATAGGGGTCCTAAGTTCTTAGGCCATTTTTGGAGAACACTATGGAGAAAGTTAGGGACAAATGATTCACTGTCCTCTGCATATCACCCATAGTCTGATGGTCATACAAAAGTCATAAATAGGTCTCTTGGAAACCTTCTGAGATGCCTCATAGAAGAACATTGAGCCACTTCAGATACTATCATAGCATAAGAAGAATTCACATTCAATGATTCAGTAAATTGGAGTACTAGTTTAACTCCATTCCAAATTGTCTATAGCACTCACCCTAGATAGGTATTGGAACTTGGAGATATCAAAGACATGGAAAAAAGTATTGCACGAGCTGAAGACTTTGCTGAAGTGATGAAGAATATCCATGACCAAGTGCAGATCAAAATGCAGCATACCACTGAGAAATATAAAGCACAGGATGACAGAAAGAGGAGAGACTTACAATTAAAAGTGGGAGATTTAGTGATCATCCACCTTAAGAAGGATATACTACCCAAATAAAAATACACAAATATTGTGATGAAAAATCTTGGCCCTTTCAAGATTATGAAGAAATCTGGCAACATTGCCTATAGAATTGATCTACCTTCTCACATTGGCTTATCACCTATTTTCAATGTTGCAAATATCTATTCTTACAAAGGTGAGGCTAGAACCGTTGATCTTCTAGGTAATCCAGAGCCTCCTACACTCCAACCACTCAAGGACATGCCCCAAGCAACTCCTCCTGAGATTGAAAGCATCCTAGATAAGAGAGTGAACAATAAAACTAGGAGAGTAACTTACTACGAGTACTTAGTCAAATGGAAAACCCAACCCACTGAAGATTCTACCTGGATGACCCCTGAAGACATTCAGAAGATAGGTTATCCACTTGAAGAACTCCCAAATCAAGAGACTTAAGTTACCTAAATATCTTGGGGAGTATGGTGCAGGGCACCTCCTGAAGTTATTATTTTATTTCTTTGGTGTTTGTAATAAGGTGCATCCTTGAGCTCACCCTTGTGTGTGCTTGTGTGGATCTATGATGTAAGGTGAAGGACCCTAAGGTGAGTTATAAACCTATGGGTTCCTAAAACCATGGTTAGACCATGTTATTCTTTTGGTGATTTTAGTGTTTGGTTAGAAGTTTGAGTTTCAAGTCCTTAGAATAGGTTCTTGTCATGTTTTCAACCCCTCCCACATCCTTGGAGGTGGGTAAGGTTGGAATTTTCCCAAAATAGCAACTTTCCCATATGTTGCCAAAAAGTTGCATTTTTGCAAAATGTTGCATGAGCAACTTTTGTAAAATGTCGCTCAAAGAATGACAACTTCATTGTAACTGACCACACCAACTTATTGAAGCATCTGTAATGCCTGGATGATTCTATTAGGTGATATTATGCCTTCCATGAAGGGAAGAACTTACTGTGTACGAAGTTTGATGTTTAGAGGAGGAAATAGAAGAGTTTTATGAGTTATTTTGATAGTGTATGGCATAGTAAAGATTCATCTTGTGTATCCAATTGCAGAAATTGGTGATTTCTTGAGTTCCTTAACCATTCCAGTTGGTTTGAGTTGCTTTTGTGAATTTTTTTAAAAGTTGTAGATTTTATTTACTCACTAACTGAGAAACCAAAGCTTCCTGGGCTAGTCACAAAGATGTGATCCTAACTTGAGATTTCTCGAGTGGATCTGCTCGGCCACTTGGAAAATACAAGTTAGGATCCTATTCCTTAAGAATCCTAAAGCTCAAACACTCAAATTTAGTCCTAAGATTTATGAGACAAAGCCTTAGGCTAATTATCTCTATGTAATTAGCGTGGCTCTTTAGTACAGTCACATGCATGTGCAATATATGTTTGGGAGGATTGAACTAATGGTAGTTCTAGACTATTTTTGGGTAGAGGAAGCCATCTAAGACATTACATTTACTCTATGAACCCAACTTCTACCACTTGATTAACAAACCAACCCTAATCTAACTAATTAGGCTTATGTGCTTTGTGAGAGTTCAGGGGTGAAAGAGTGGAATGAAGTGTTAAGGATATGAGGGATTTACGAAAACCATAAAGGGTGTCTAGAAACCAAATTAGATTGATTGAATCCTTCTGCATTTGAAATTTTTGTCCAAAAAACCCTCAGGATAGGGCTACAAGGAATCCTATACCCTTTAGAGTTTGACCATCCTTGGGTCTGCAAGACTAAATCCATTGGTGGATTGTCTATCCTTAGGGTCTATTTGAAGTGTTCAATCACTTAGATCAGGAGTTCTAACTCTCTGGTGAAGATTCAAATCATTGTGTTTGGTTTAGGTAAAGCGTCCCTAAAGAAAAACTTGTAGAGTTCTACATCTTGTCTTGGAGAGTCAAGAGAGAATAGGGGAACCGTATTGGTCTCTTAGATACATAAGAAGACGGCCTAGAAAGACATTGGTGGAGTTGCAATGTTCAAGAAAGAAGTTTGAAGAGTTGATAAGGAGTTGGAGCCCATCAAGGTTTTCTTGCAGTGCTCTCTGCATCAATTTATATATCACTTTATAATAAATATATTCTATATGTTTATTATTATCCAAGGTTGTGGATATTTTTTGTAAAGGCGATAATATCAGCACTCTGTCTTGGCCTTGAGGAAATGATTCACTCATAGATCCTTCATCACAGAACATAACCAAAATGTATTCCTTATCCAATGATGCCACAAATATTCTTATCTATGTTAATATATTTTTATCTACTAGATATAAAGAGAACACATATGTTCTTTATCATTCCTCAACCATTCATCTCATATCCATATGAGAATTAAGCTAGCATCAAGTCATATGATGCTTACCAACCAAATATGGATTTCCTAGATCCATGAGTCACCTTAACTATTTTTGAATATCAAGTCCATGATTCTTTCCAAATTCAAGTCATCTTGACACAAACATCAAAATCATGATGTTTTTATCCAATTCCATCTATAGTAGGACATACCCTTTTCAATATATCACTCTCTGATAGAAGTAGCATAATCATATTGAATACCTTATTCAGTGGTATCGTAGATGATATACTTATGAAGGTAGAATCCTATCTACCAATATGATGATTCATGTCATCATTCCCAAGGTGTACATATCATATTTTCATAAACTTTACCCATATGCTTCTCTATGGTGTCAATTTTTAACTATAACCTCTTTTCCTTCTTATTTATCTTGGTGCAAATCTTACATATGCATTCTACCAGAGGCTGAAATTCAATTGGATTGTCTACTAGTTCAATGAATGGAAACTTTGACAACCATTCTATTTGAAAATTCCTCAACAACTCCCACTTTTGATCATTTTTTGATTCCCTATCCTTCTTTGAATTATTTTTTCTTTTCTTTTTCCCTGCACCATCATCATCTCTGACATTCTCACTCTCATCCAAGTCAATTATATCATTATGGATACTCTGGGTATTTAAATGAAAATCTTCTTCAAGTTCATTGTGATCTGAGATATTAGTTTAGCCTACTTCTTCATTATATCATGTAGTTTTAGGTTGTGAATCTTCAAAATATACTTGTGATGAAGCAGCTTCCCAATTTTGGACAGAAACATTTCCAACACCATGACCAAACTACGATGATAAGGTTTTGCATTTTTCTGGACTCTCTTTCCTTTCCCCACTTGCAGGAGCCTTACCCTTATTCTTGTTTGACATCTCCATTCTCCAATGACTTCCAGTGCAAAAAAAAGGTTAAATTGTTGAAGAAGTGACAATAGACTATAATATATATAAACATGAATTTTGATTGATTGGCCCTAAAATCATGTTTTAGGTCTCCCTAGTTACCATTGTTTGCTAACTGGGTACCACTAAATAATAATGAACTCAAAACTACAGAGTCACAAAATAAGTATCACTTCCCTTTGCCTCAAACTAAATTGCAGTCATGACTCACCAATGCAGTATGTACTTACACTCAATAGTCTGAAACTTCGCTACCGATCAAATTTTTTTATACTAATCCTTATTTGGCAAATTCGGTGAGAGGTATTAGGTATACAAATATTTGGCGAAACCCGCATAGTTATAACATGTCTTTTTCTATTTTTGAGGCGAATATAGGTCACCCAATACCTTCACATGATTAATAAATTTGGCAAAATTATGTCAATTAGAGACACGTGTCCCTAAAATGCTAGGCGAATTTGGGGTGGCATATATATATATAATGATTGGCAAATATAGGTCGTCGATTTGGGGTCTCTTGGAAATTATAGGCAAATTTTTTAAATTTATGGGGACCAAAATTTATAGTCTATTGGTGATAATGTGTAAGAAATGGAAAAATTAAAAAAAGCCGATGGGCCATGGGACCGGGCTTTGGAACCAATATTAATAAATTTTGGGTGATAGGGTCGATCCGATATATGAAAAATATTTGCCAATTCTTGGGTTTTCGACATGCGACATTCACCAAATGGCAAATAATCGCCACTAAAGTTTTCACTGTTTTCCTTGTGTTGCTACTCTTGGTTTTCCATAGGATACAAAGCACCAATATTATTTTCATACCCACTACATCTTGGCGTTGGTGAAAAACCTTGATATCTCTTGCATCTATAACCATCACCCCCAAATCAATCTCTATTATTGTGATATCCACCACTAGCATAGATATCTCTCTACATCCTTAGAAAATGCCTAAAATTTCTTTCATCTTTCTTCTCTCTTGGTGAAGTAGAAAATATACCATTGGCATGTGATTTCTTTGTAGAATAATTTTGGAATTTTCCTTGACCAAATTTCTCATATGATTGGTCCCTCGTTTTCTACCTCTCACCATCTCTTGCAATTTGTGTATTCAGTTTTTTTGTTCTAAAAATATTGATGGTTCCTCCCAGCTGACTTAAATTGGATATTCTTATAATTGTGCTTGTTAAACTCTTGATTGTTTTCATATAATTCATAATTAATAGATACCATTATTGTGGATTATATCTAAGACTTGCTCTTTACAAAAAATTTCATTCAAATTAAGATGATCAAGAGCCTGACCTCTTTTTTTTTTATATTTGATTTTGTATTTCCTCCTATTAAACTACCTTTCCAATTATGCTTACTTAAAACCCCAAGCTTTGGGCCACTAGGTGTAGAGAACAAATCTATATTTCTCTCTAAAGAGATTTCCTCATTCGAAACATCAACTTTATCTATTTCCATTGGTGATATTTCACATTAAAAATAACTAGCACACACAACTTCTCTTTTTAATTGCATATATGTATTTAAATAAATGTCTTCTTTCCAATTTTTCACCTTATGTTTCTTATGCTCCTTTTCTAGTTCTTCTCATTGAGAATCTTGTGAAATATTATGGTAAGGCTTTACACCACTGTTATGAATAGTTCCCACTTCATTGTGACTCTCTAAAAGATATAAAGTATCCAATTTTTTCCCTTCTGCCATCACTAAGGACCCTTTTGTCACCTTCTATTTACTTGATTCCAATATCACATTACATCCTTGAGAGAATGATTTCCCAACTGAAATCAAATTATTTTTAAGCTGAGGGACATACCTAACATCTCGTAACAACCAACTACTTCCATTTCTTAATTCTACAAAACATCTTCTTTTCCAACAATTTGAAGATAATTATCATCCGCAAGAGATACCTTACCAAAATTACTGCTTTGAAAAGTTCTGAAAAACTCCTCATGCAAAGTAGGATGAAATGGTGCTCCTGTATTGAGAACCCTATTATTTTTTGCAACTTTTGTTGTAGTAAAAATAAAAACCTCACCATCTTTCATATCCACTCCTTGGCTCAAACTAAGCTAAGATACCAATTGTATGTTTTAAATGAGGAGATGAAAACTAATGAACATATTGAAGACAACAATAAAAAGAAGACAAAACACACCACAACACAAAAAATTATAGTGGTTCAAAAAAATTTCCTACGTCCATTCTCAAAGACGGGAAATCTCTTATTAATTTTAACCTGTTACATTATGTCTGTAGCATGCACACATTAATTTATACAAATGCATTTGGCGATCAAGTGAAGAGTTTGGAAGGTGAATGGTCAAGTGACCGTTGGGTTTCACATACCCAAAATTAACTACTAGAATGAATTGTTCTTCTTGAAAAATGTTGGTGAATATAGTATCAGAAGACTACCTAAAATAGAATTTACTATTTTCTCATAATTATAAATTAACATATCATTTTATATTTTAGAAAGTTTATTGTTTGATTATAATAAGAAATGGAAAATTATAATTCTATTATCTAAACTAACATTTTAAAAATACTTTTAATAAAAATAAATAAAAATTAAACATGTTTTCCTAAAAACAAATAAGAGCAACTCACTGTCATACAAGCTTAAGAACCTGCCTGCAATAAATACTAAAAAATGTTATATCATGCAACTACTAAACTAAGAGTGAATCTTACACCAAAGAAAGAATAAATTATATTGTATGCACAAGTATAACTTCTTTTAAAAAATTTAAAAGTAATTTCAACCTCCATTTAACATATAATCATTGTTATAATTTAGTGATATATTCAATTAAAATGTTCAAAATTATCCAAATTGCATTCATACCATTATCTTTTACTTTACAGTCTAGACTTGAGTAAAAAGAACCAACCAGATTGTTGGGTTTCTATAAAATAGCCAAGCCATCTGAATTTGCATGAGCATCCATAGCCTCAACATGGGTAAAAGGATAGATAAACTTACTAATCTTGAGAAAACATTCCCTAAACATCTTGGTTTCCTATAATAAATGTTACCCTAGATTATAGCATACACCAAGATAACTACAAATAGGAAAAGATTGCATGTTTAGGAGTCTAATTAATACTATCCTTCAGATATTATTGATTAACATTTCATTGTTACATTCATCATCAAGTATCATCATTGTACACTGAGTATTGGTCACATTCTAGAATTTCAAGAAAACTTATAACTGATCAATTACATTGTGCATTCAAATTGAGTGTAGTATACAAGTGTCTTTTCATATTTCAATCTTGATGTCAAGGAAAAGAGTACATTTGAAGAATAGAAAGCATGACAGAAGTATGGAGTAGGGGTCACATGCATTGCCTGGTTGTTTGTTGATGCTTGCTGGTTGTCTGTCAGGTCCTAGGACTCCAAGTCCTGGTCTTCATCTTCATTTAGGTCTTTAGGGATTTCACCTGCATAATGAGAGAGAAAATAGGTGTCAGATCCTAGGTATTGGATCTAAGCAATACATGTGACACAAACAATATATAATCAATTCTTCTAATACTGCATATCAATCTGATGAAATCAATGTAACAAGAAAACATGCATCCATAATATCTGAAACATTGTATTAAAGGGACTTGTTCTAAACATGAAACCTTTTTCTATTTATGGTCACTTTCATGGATGTTATTCTTGTCTTTATAACCAGATATCTAAATGAAAGGGATTTAGTATTCCTGTCTGAGAAACCTTTTCCAGAATTTGATCAACCTGTTAATTCAACAAACACAAATAAACCAACCAACATTCATGAATGAATGCCATCCTGGATGACACTCACCCACAAACATTAATTGATTCATTTTATCTGCTGACCTAACAGATTGATTGGTGATATGTGTGCAAAAGGTGATCATATGACTGAGTGCAGATAGCAAGAGAAAATACAGATGCAGAAAAGGATCTATGATGCTACATGAGACACATGAGCAAGGAAGGGTTCTTAATGGACTGAATATGCAGAAGTGGAATGATGAGAGGTTCTCTTTGTGAATGGGAAATAAAAGCAATGATGTTACAGTGAGTACACAAATGCAAAAAAGGCATAATGATTTATCTTGAGAAAATCACTAAATTCATGCCTAGTATTATTATCATTTCTATGTTGTGAGCTACTACTGTTATGTTTTTTTAAAATAGTTTGATTTGCAAAGTAAAAAGATGCATAACAAGAAATGACAATTATTTGAAAGCTAAAAAAATAGAACAAAGAACAAGGATTTCAATAATAGTAGGTTGGTGTACTTTCATAAAATGAACATTCACAGAAGACAGTTACATTAGGGACAAAATAGCAGGGAGTATTCATCATCCAAAGAATTCCGTGATAGTTCATGATCTCAAAAAAGTTCTCATGCCTCCAAATAAAATTTCAAGAGATGTCTTTATGCAGGGTATTTAGACAGATACATCTTATTATAGTATAATGTTTATCATGCACAATGCAATGGAGATAGACATAAAAATGGAGTATTCATGTTTTTAGAGTTCCTCTTATGAAGATTATCCATGGGAGTGATGAGCCCATGCTTGAACCCCATGGGTAGTGTCTTATATGCTGATAAAAGAATAGTGTATTTTCACACTGGAAGGAACAACACTTTTATAGTGTTCTGAACATGACATTTTTTGATAAATTTTTCTCACGGTTTCACCAGTGAAGTTGAATGTTGTTTATTTAATCTAATTGCTAAAGGGAAAAAACTTTATTTGTTTTGAAAGACAGAATAATGAAAGAAAATTTCAGTTTGTAGAGATGGATATTTTTGTCCTCATAACAATATTGTTGTGTTTGAAAAACATTAAGTGGAGTGCATTTGTATACAGACAGGAGAGCCATGCAAGAAAACCCAAGTTCACATCAAATATACACCTGTTTGAGATCAACTTAATAGCTATGTGGGTATATCTTTTTGTTGTTGCTATTGACATTAATAAAACACAGAGAGCAGTAATGAAGGAAACGACAACAAGTAAACAATAGAATGGAACTCTGAGTATGTTTAGGGCTGAAAAAGAAGTGTTGAAAGCACATGCGAGAGTTTTGAAGTAAGAAAACAACTACTACAACATACAGAGCATTAATATCAAAATACCTCAAGTTGCTGCCAGAGATGTATATTTTTAATAACTCATAAAAATGAAGTTGTTGAAACTCAAAGTCACGCATTTGGAATGCATTTAAAATGTAGAAGTAACAAGAAAATACCATATGTAACTTATCTGAAGAAAAGAGGACAAGAAGACTGAGTTTGCGATGCAGAGTAGAAGCCAAGTGTCATGGGTTACAACAGAGTAGATGAAGCCTGAGTTTTTAAAAAAAAAATATCAACAGAGAAAGTCATGACCTCTTCAAGTGTAAGTTCACCATAGACTAGGGATGAGTCTGAAACTATGACTGAGATGCCTAGTTTCGAGTCTGACTTCCATGGATTCCTCTACACCTCTCAACCACAACTCATATTCACTCCAAGCTTACAGTGGGTGTGAAAATTCCAAATTCAAGTCCCAGTTCAAAACAAAGAGTCCACGCCATCCATTATGGCTTCTAAACATCTAGAGCTCGAGCTCTGCGAGCTACTCTGCAAGTGTCCTACACATTGGAGGCCACGCATCATAACTCATAGTTGTAGAAGCCCGAGCATTTGAATTCCATGTTCAACCAAATAATCTCCAAAAACTCCAATAGAATCCACAAAATGCGCCATATGTTATGGCAGAGCAAGTTCAAACCCACGGTTTCCCATAGAGCCCGAGAAGCCTGAACTTCTCCACACACTCCAGAAGAAAATGTAGCACCATTGATTATGGCTTCCCAACTCCAATTCAAACAAGCATGGTGGTTCCACAGAGAAGAAAACCCTAGATGCAAATGAAATTGATAAACACTATGCATTGTGTTTTACCCAATTTTGAAGTCCACTAACAAATGAAGTAAATGCTATGATAGTTCCTAGTGCATCGACATTCCCTCCATAGTGCCATGATAGTACTTTTCATGCCATGAAGAAAGCATTACATCTTTTCAATGATCTATTTAAGTCAATTATGAGTTGTTCTCAAGTATTGAGCTTGAGTTATATCAACTTGGTTATACCATGGTTGGATAATATAAAGTCAGGGTTTGATTCTTTTCTGCCGACTTAGTGGAGTTAGAGTTTCCTATGGTGTCGGGTTATGGTTGGGGTTGTATGCCTTTAGAGTTTATGTATTCAGATGTTATGTAATAAAGCTGGTAGGGTATATAAAAGGGATGTATTTTATTTACCAACTTTGGGGGGGGGGGGGGGCTAAANGGGGGCGCTAAACATAGGGCTTGATTTAGGGCACTTGTTAAGCCATATATTTTAGTAGCTTGCTATTGTGGAGGGATTTTTGGGGGGAAATATTTTCAAAATTAAGCCATGTGGGCTATATAGTTGATCCTTTGCTTCATGTTTAGGGGTTCAAGATTTTAGAGAGAAGATATTTTAGTGAACTTCTTGTTCCTATAGCTACCTTTTTATGCTTTTGTATCCATTGTTAGTTCATTTTTTTGATATTGATTTTGTGTAAGAGGATGCTTGTGTTCCTTGCCATTATTTTGAGATTCATTCATGTAACTACACACATATTTTGAGAAGAATATAGTCGACCCATTTTTCATACATCTTGTGGTGATCATTTGTTCAAATCCTATTCAATTTTTTGCATTCAAGTGTAATACATCTGTAGCATGGATTAGTGGATTGTATCAATTCCTATTCTAGATTACAGATTATAAGCCTTTTGCAGAATATGCATGTTGTTGATAGTAAGATTTCTATTTGTGGTTAAACCCTAGTAGTGACTTTCAAATTAGCCTATGTATTTGATAGTGAGTGATATTGCAGAGATCATTAGGGTATGTTAAGTGAATGTCAGTTTGAGGCTTTCAGAGATCTAAATCTTATTTGGTGTATCACCTTTCAAGTTTTATTCATACAATTTTAGTTAGAATTTCTCCCTTTCCTTCCCAAATTCAGGAGAAGATAGTATAAAATTGATACCCAAATTCAATAGGAACCGGCCTAGAATCTAGAAACTCCTTCTCAATCATAGTCCACCCATAGGTAGAGAACATTTCCATTGTTAGGATAAAATACCTATAAAGCCCCACTGCCTGAGTTGGGGTGCTAATTCTAAACCTCAGCAGTTTTTGGCACGCCCGGTGGGACCTTTGTGATACATGAACTGAATCCAAACATGGAGTGGAAAAGACTTTGAGTATTTACAATTATCACATACCAGGAGAGGAATAACTTTACAGAGAGAGCCTAGAGGTCCAAAAGAGCTATCCTTCCAGCCCATAGCAGGGGTAGGAAGCCAAGAAGACCAAGGAAAAGAGGATCTGAGAGAAGTTCATATCCTCCCACTTACTACGCTGATTTACCAAATTCTGATCAATAATCTTTAGAAAGTCCTCCAACACTTCAATTTCAAGTTATTATTGAGCCATCATCAGAAGAGAAACTACCTGAAGTTGTAGATCTCGCTTCAAAAACACCAGCAATGGCTAGAAGATTTCCTTTTGTTCCATTTGATCAAGGTAGTCCTCTAAAGATTGCAAATCACAACAACATACCATTGGTAGCATTAAAGGGATTTATATCTTTCATAGGAGAAGCAAAAACAACAGCCATCGAGCACATCAGATATATTGCTTCTCTTTGCAAGGTCCATCACATCATAGAGGAGGATGTGGCTTTAAAGCTACTAGCTGCATCATTAGAGGGAAAAGCATTGGAAAGGTTCCAATCTCTCCGAGTTGAATCTATTGCTACATGGGATGCATTAGGTGAGGGATTATCTATGTTTTTTGAAGATAAATTTGACAAAGTTTCTTTGGTAGAACAACTAACTACTATCAAAAGGGCTCCATAAGAAGAGATGAGTGATTTCAATCTTAGATTTTAGAAGACTTCGAATAGGATTCCGGACATGGTAATACCTTCTGCTAAATATGCATTTTTGTACTTTCTTACAAGTCTGAATAGTGATATTTCAGTAATGATCCAATCCATGAGGGGAAATTCTTTACCTCAAGCTTTTGATATTGCAATAAGGGCAGAGAATAGTCTCATTCAGGCAAGAAAGATAGCTCCTAGGCCACCCATACCTTATTTTCCTAACATGAAGTCCAATATGCCATTAGTTGTTCCACCTTTGGCCTCATTGCCAACTTATAAGAGTGAATAAATAATGCTTTATATCCCTTCTAATGAGTTGCAAGGTATAAAAGATAGCCAACAAAAGATTGAGAGCTTATTACAAACCTTTGGAAATGAGCTAGTGAACCTGAAAAGGTAGAAAACTCAAGGAAATCCCGTAGCCCATAATCAAAATCAATTTGTTATTTCTTCATCCCAGCAGCCTACTTAACCCACTTACCAAAGAGGCAAGAAGCAATACCAAGGAAGTAACACTGCAAATAGGCAAAATTGGAATTAAAGGCCTTATAGACCTTACAATCCTGCACCTCTTAATAATATTAGAGATATTGTTCCTAACCAAAATAATATTGCTGATGATTTTGAATGGTGCTTTCCTTGCAATGAATGCAAAAATCAATCCACGTGTGCTAATGGAGTGCTTAATCAATCCCTAATGGTTCAAAATGCAATTGATTTGCAACCTACTATATCTACTAGAGAGACTCAACAACACCCTAATCTGACTACTTCGAACACTGCATTTCTGAATTGGCAAGAGGAAGAGTTCTATGGAGTAAATGATGATTCACATGTATCAGAAAACACAAGAGCTAAGAAGAGAGCTCTAGAATTAGAGCAATCAGCTACCAGGTTTGCTACCACAACTCAATCACCACTCATTCCTTCAGTTTCTATTCTAAAGGGGCCCTCTACTCTTGCAAACAAAGAAACACAAAATCAGAGGCAATTGGATCATACCAATGGTAAATCACCTTAGAATGTACAATTTCATGTTCCTATAATATTGTTGATAATATGAAGAAGGCGAATGTTTCTATTTCTATGTGGGATTCATTAGCCATTCTAGGACAAGCTGATTTATTAAAGGAAGAGCTGTCAAAAGGGACAACAAGTTCACAACAAGCTATACATCATCCTCCTAGAGTGGTTATGGTCAATTTAGAGCCTTCAATAGTTCATGATGAAGTGGTTAAAGGAGAAAAGAAGATTGGTAAAGTGCAGCAGCCAGTAACACAAGTGAGTAAAAATATTGCAGATTTGAAGAAATCAGCAATACCAGTTGAAAGAAAGTCAGCAAATATGCCAAAGATGACAGAAAAGGAAGGTAAGAAATCTGAAAATGTTAAGCCTCCTCCTTTTTATGTTTCTTTAATTATTGGAAACAAATTAGTGCATAATTGTATGGTGGACAGTGGTGCAACTAGCACTATCATGCCAAAGAAGATTGCTGAGTTGTTGGATTTAAAGTATGAACCCCTTGAGAGAGGAGTTGTCCAGCTTGATGGTTCTTTAGTTAAGACCATAGGTGTTGTTAAAAATGCAAGTTTGACCTTACACTTGTGTCCAAACTTCTCCATTTCCCAAGATATTTTTGTCATAGAACTGCCACCTTACTTTGCTCTATGTTTATCAAGAGACTTCATAGCCAAAATAGGTGGATACTTCTCATCAGATTGGTCTCACCTATATTTCAGAACTAGATATGGTGCTAAGGTGACCATAAAATCAGAGTTATGGGCCAAAGACTACATAGAGCCTTATAATCCTAGTCCCATAAATGCAAGTTGTGTGATCATGGATCCAAATGAAATCAATGAGAGCTCATCTTATAACACACAAACTGAAGAATATCTTGATATTGTTCTAGATGAATGGGCAGCTAGAAATGATCAAGACAATGATGTGTTTGATGCTGGTTTTGGTAACTATGTGATGTTAGAATCTGATTCAGTTGTGCCTAATCTGATTAAAGATCAATGTTTTGAATCTGAATTATCTAACCAGCTATGGGATCTATATTTTGATGGATCTAAGAATAAGGATGGTATTGGTGCAAGAGTTATGTTGGCTTCACCTTGTGGTGATAAATTTTATGCTTCTTACAAGTTATCTTTTCCATGTTCTAACAATATAGCAGAGTATGAACATCTTAGTCAAGGCTTGGAATGGGCTAGGAAAAGAGGAATCAAATGCTTGATGGCATTTGGGGACAATGAGTTTATAGTAAGATAGGTGAGAGGTATCAATGCTGTTAAAAATGATCTCTTGAAGCTGTATAAATCTAGAGTTTTCGATATTTTGGATAATTTTGATGCATTTAACCTTATTTCCATACCTAGAAGGAAAAATATGCATGTTGATAGGTTGGCTAGTATTGGTGCTCATGTTTCAATTACTAAAAATAAAGGATAGATCTTAGATCATTCAAATGTTAAAATTTTTATAAGGCCATCTATCCTAGACAAGGATATTAATTGGTAGGTGTTCAACACTGATGAACATATTTTGAGCTTTATGATTGAAACAAAAGACTTTTTAGCTTCTAAAAATGACCAGTTCAATCAGCAAATGGAAAATTAGATCATTCAGTTGAAGACTAATTAGCCTCCAAGGGGATTAGTCATCTTAGATTCAGCTTTCAGCTTTGATGATCAATTCAAAAAGAATAAAACCAACTTGCTGATCAAAGAAGATCACTATGAAGAAGTGGAGATATTCAGAGACAACTGCTTGAAGGTTGGTAACATTAATTCCCCTAAGGAAAATAAAATGATTATTGAGTTATTAGGGAATATAATGATGTCTTTGCATTGGATTATGTTAACTTAAAATGATTTAATCATCAATTAACTCAGCATACCATAGAATTAGAACCAAATGCTAAGCCCATTAGACAAAGGCAAAGGCCTATCAATCCCAAGCTAGAACCTTTAATGCTGAAAGAACTGAATAAACTTATGAATGGTGGCATAATATTCCCTATCAAGCATACATTTTGGGAATCAAGCATACATCTTGGGTTTCAAATCTTTTTCCTGTGAGAAAGAAGAACAGAGAGATAAGACTTTGCGTAGATTTTAGGCACCTTAATAGGGAATCTATAAAAGATAGGAACCCTCTTCCTTCTATGGAATAGATCCTAAAATATGTATCCAATTCTAAGAGATTCTCCCTTCACGATGGTTATTCTGGCTATAACCAGGTATTAGTAAGAGATGAAGATCAATTCAAAACTGCCTTCACTACTAAATGGGGTACAATGGCTTATAGGAGAATGCCATTTAGATTATCAAATGTAGGAGCTACATTCCAGAAGGCAACAGACATGGCTTTCAGGAATTTGATGTATAAATTTGTTCTAGTATACCTTGGTGATGTCACAATTTACAGCAAGGTTGCAAACCAGCACATAAGCCACTTGAGACAAGTCTTACAAAGATGTAGGGAGTTTGGGATCTCTCTTAACCACAAAAAATTTATTTTTGCAATGCATGAAGGTAAAATTTTAGGATACCAAGTGTCTAAAGAAGGGACACCAATTGATCCTGAAAGGATTTATGCAATTCTAGAATTATCATTGGCAAAACATAAGAAAGGATTGTTGAGTTTCATTGGAAGGATAAATTTTGTTAGACGTTTTATTCCTAATATTGCAGATTTGTTGAAACCTTTGACTGCTATGTTAAAAAAGGATGTACCTTTTAGCTGGACTGCTAAAGGAAAGAAGAATTTTGAACAAATTAATCAGGCTTTGTCTTCAGCCCCTACTTTAACTAATCCTGATTTCTCTAAGGATTTTGTTTTGTATGCTTATGGTGGTATTGACACTATTTCAACAATGCTGGTGTAAAAGAATGAGGAAGGACAGGAGAAACCAGTAGCCTTTTTGAGCAAAGATATGAATGATTATGAGAAAATATACAACTTTGTAGAAAAAACATGTACTAGCTATTATAAAAAGCCTTAAAAAAGTTTAAGCATTTGGTTGTTAGGAACATAATACATCGAATGATTGCACACCCTAGCATTAAAGAGTTTTTATTAAACAAGGATGTTAGTGAAAAAAGGGAAGGGTGGATAACTAAAGTCATGGAGTATGATGTGCAAATCCATGTGACCAAGCTGGTTACAGGCAAAGGCTTATGTGCTCAGATGGCAGAAGGAGAAGCTCAAGTGAAAGCCACTAAAGAGGTCATCTTGCCCCAAGGTAATTCTATACTAATTAATGATTCATCATTCTAGTTATCAGATATGACTAGATTTCTGTATACTGGTCAATGTCCAATGAATCTTGACAAAGACAAGAGAAGGTACTTTAGATTACAATCTATTCCTTATGTTCTAATTGATGATACTCTTTATAGGAATGATTTTTCTGGTATGCTTCTCAAATACATAGATTATATGGATCAAATCAAGATTTTTATTTGAATTCCATGATGGATCTTGTGGAGGGCATTTCAACCCTAAAACTACAAGATGAAAATTTTTAAGAGCTGGCTATTATTGGCCAGATTTATTCAAAGATGCCCATTTATGCGCAAGAAAATGCCAAAAGTGTGGTATGTTTGTAGGAAAATAGAGGTTGGCAGCATTACCATTGAAGCCAATCATTGTGGACTAGTCATTCAACAAATGGAGATTGGACTTTATAGGTCCAATAAATCCAAATTATAGTGCAGGACATAAGTGGATCTTAACTGCTACATACTATTTCACCAGATGTACTGAAGCTATTGCACTAAAGGAATCCAATGGAGCTTTTATTTTAAATTTCTATAATGATATTGTAACAAGGTTTGGATTCCCTCAATCAATAATCTTAGATAATGCCCTAGATTTTGTTGGGTCATCTATAACAGAGTGGGCTGTCAAGAATGACATTTATTTAAACACTTCTTCCAATTATTACCCACAGGGTAATGGTCTTGCATAATCTACCAATAAGAACCTGATTAGGATCATCAAAAAGACTCTGCAAGAAAACAAGAGGGATTGGCACTCTAAATTGAAGGAATCCTTATGGCTGGATAGAATAACTCCTAAACAGGTTATTGGGAATTCACCTTATGTCTTGGTTTATGGTAAAGAGGCCATATTTCCTATTTCTACAAAATTTTCAGCTTTACAGCTTGCTGATCAAATGTTACTGTTTGAAGAGGAGGATCCTCTTAAACTAAGATATGCTGAATTGTTGTAACTAGAGGAAGAAAGGAAGAAGGCATTGGATACTATGGAATTAAAGCAAGAACAAACCAAGAGGGATTTTGATAGGAGAGCCACATCCAGAGATTTCAAGGAAGGTGATCTAGTACTCAGGTGGGATGTATTGAAAAGCAAGCCAGGGCAGCATGATAAGTTTGACCATTTTTGGTCAGGCCCTTTTGTTATCATATCCTGTAAGGAAAATAATGCTTATCAATTGGTCAAAACTGATGGGGAAGTTCTGCAAATTCCAGTTAATGGAATTCACCTCAAGCTTTGCTTTGAGGGTTAGGTTTAGTCTAGGTTTCATTTCAATAAGTGTTGTCCAAGCACTAGGTCTTTAGGTTGCAGGAGTATAGGTTACATGCATTTTCATTTCAAGAAAGGCTGCATCCATGGTTCTAGTTTTATAACTCTATTTCTCTAGGATAAGGTCTAATGGTCATGTCTAGCAGGCAGACATCCAGCAGAAGTCACCAAAATTGTTACCCTAAATTACAGCATACAACAAGATAACTACAAATAGGAAAAAATTGTATTGTTAGGAGTCTAATTAATACTATCCTTCAGATATTATTTATTAACATTTCATTGTTACATTCATTATCAAGTATCATCATTGTACACTGAGTATTGGTCATATTCTAGAATTTCAAGAAAACTTATAACTAATCAATTACATTGTGCATTCAAAATGAGTGTAGTATACAAGTTTCTTTTCATATTTCACTCTTCATGTCAAGGAAAAGAGTACATTTGTAGAATAGAAAGCGTGATAGAAGTATGGAGTAGGGGTCTTATGCATTGCCTGGTGGTTTGTTATTGCTTGTTGGTTGTCTGTCAGGTCCTAGGTCTCCAAGTCCTGGTCTTCAACTTCATTTAGGTCTTTAGTGTTTTTACCTACATCATGAGAGAGAAAAGAGGTGTTAGATCCAGTTGGATCTAATCAATACATGGGACACAAACATCATACAATCAATTCTTCTAATACTGCATATCAATATGATGAAATCAATGTAAAAAGAAAACATGCATCCACAATATTTGAAACATAGTATTAAAGGGAATTGTTCTAAACATGAAACCTTTTTCTATTTATGGTCACTTTGATGGTTGTTATTCTTGTATTTATAAGCAGATATCTGAATGAAAGGGATTTAGTATTCCTATCTGAGAAACCTTTTTCAGAATTTGATCAACCTGTTAATTAAACAAACACAAATAAACCAACCAACATTCATGAATGAATGCCATGCTGGATAACACTCACTCACAAACATTAATTGATTCATTTTATCTACTGAGCTAACAGATTGATTGGTGATATGTGTGAAAAAGATGATCATATGACTGAGTGTAGATAGCAAGAGAAAATACAGATGCAGAAAAGGATCTATGATGCTACAGGAGACACATGAGCAAGGAAGGGTTCTTAATGGACTGAATATGTAGAAGTGGAATGATGAGAGGTTCTCTTTGCGAATGGGAAATAAAAGCAATGATGTTACATTGAGTACACAAATGCAGAAAAGGCATAATGGTTTATCTTGGGAAAATCACTACATTCATGCCTGGTATTATTATCATTTCTATGTTATGAGGTACTACTATTATGTTCTTTAAAATAGTTGGATTTGCAAAGTAAAAATATGCATAACAAGAAATGAAAATTATTTGAAAGCTGCAAAAAGAGAACAAAGAACAAGGATTTCAATAATACTAGGTTGGTGTGCTTTCATAAAATGAACATTCATAGAAGATAGTTACATTATGGACAAAACAGCATGGAGTATTCATCATCCAAAGAATTCTGTGATAGTTCATGATCTCAAAAAAGTTCTCATGCCTCCAAATCAAATTTCAAGAGATGTCTTTATGCAAGGTATTTAGACAGATACATCTTATTATGGTATAATGTTCATCATGTACAATGCAGGGGAGACAAACATAAAAATGGAGTATTTATGTTTTCAGGGTTCCTTTTATGAAGATTATCCATGGGAGTCACTAGCCTGTGCTCGAACCCCATTGGTAGTGTCTTATATGCTGATAAAAGAATACTGTATTTTCACACTAGAAGGAACAACACTTTTATAGTGTTCTGAACATGACATGTTTTGATAAATTTTGCTCACGGTTTCACCAGTGAAGTCGAATGTTGTTTATTTTATCTAATTGCTAGAGGGAAAAAACTTTATTTGTTTTGAAAGACAGAATAAGGAAAGAAAAGTTCAGTTTGCAGAGATGGACATTTTTGTCCTCATGACAATATTGTTGTGTTTGAAAATCATTAAGTGTAGTGCATTTGTATACAGATAGGATATCCATGCAAGAGAACCCGAGTTCACCTCAAATATACACCCTTTTGAGATCAACTTAATAGCTATGTAGGTATATCTTTTTTTTGTTGATGTTGACATTAATAAAGCACAGAGAGTAGTAATGAAGGAAATGACAGCAATTAAACAACAAAAGGTAACTCTGAGTATGTTTAGGGTTGCAAAAGAAGTGATGAAAGCACATGATAGAGTTTTGGAATAAGAAAACAAGTACTACAACATACAAAGCATTAATATCAAAACACCTCAAGTTGCTGCCAGAGATGTGTATTTTTAATAACTCATAAAAATGAAGTTGTTGAAACTCAAAGCTACACATTTGGAATGCATTTAAAATGTAGAAGTAACAAGAAAAGACTAGATGTAAGTTATCTGAAGAAAAGAGGACAAGAAGACCAAGTTTGAGATGTAGATTAGAAGCCAAGTGTCATGGGTTACACCAAAGGAGATGAAGCCTGAGTTTTAAAAAAAAAAATATCAAAAGAGAAAGCCGCGACCTCTTCAAGTGTCATTTCACCATAGACTGGGGATGAGTCTAAAACTGTGGCTAAGATTCCTAGTTTCAAGTCCAAGTTCCATGGATTCCTCTACACCTCTCAACAATAGCTCAGATTCACTCCAAGCTTATAGTGGGTGTGAAACTTCCAACTTCAAGTCCTAGTTAAAAAAAAAGAGTCAGTGCCATCCATTATGGCTTCTAAACATCTAGAGCCTGAGCTCTACGAGCTACTTTGCAAGTGTCCCACACATTGGAGGCCACGAGTCATAACTCACAGTTGATAGAGCCTGAGATTTTGAATGCCAAGTTCAACCAAACAAACTCCAAAAACTCCAACAGAATCCACAAAATGCGCCATATGTTATGGCAGAGCAAGTTCAAACCCACGGTTTCCCACAGAGTCCAAGAAGCCCGATCTTCTTCACATACTCCAAAAGAAAATGCAATGCCATTGATTATGGCTTCCCAACTCCAATTTAAACAAGCATGGTGGTGCCACAAAGAAGAAAACCATAGATGTAAATGAAATCAATAAACACTATGCATTGTGTTTTACCCAATTTTGAAGTCCACTAACAAATGGAGTAAATGCTATGACAGTTCCCAGTGCATCGACATTCCCTCCATAGTGCCATGATAGTACTTTTCATGCCACAAAGACAACATTACATCTTCTCAATGATCTATTTAGGTTAATTATGAGCTGTTCTCAAGCATTGAGCTCGAGTTATATCAACTTTCTTATACCATGGTTGGATGATATAAAGTCAGGGTTTGATTCTTTGCTGCCGACTTAGTGGAGTTAGGGTTTTCTATGGTGTTAGGTTATGGTTGGGGTTGTATGCCTTTAGAGTTTATGTATTTGGATGTTATGTAATAAAGTTGGTAGGGTATATAAAAGGGATGTATTTTATTTACCAACTTTGGGGGGGGGGCTAAACTTAGGGCTTGATTTAGGGCACTTGTTAAGCCATATAGTTTAGTAGCTTGCTATTGTGGAGGGCTTTTTGGGGGGAAATATTTTCAAAATTAAGCAATGTGGGCTATGTAGTGGATCCTTTGCTTGATTTTTAGGCGTTCAATATTTCAGAGAGAAGAGATTTTAGTGAACTTCTTGTTCCTATAGCTACCTTTTTATGCTTTTGTATCCATTGTTAGTTCATGTTTTTGATATCGATTTTGTGCAAGAGGATGCTTGTATTCCTTGCCATTATTTTGAGATTCATTCATGTAACTGCACACAATTTTTGGGAAGAATATAGTTGACCCATTTTTCATACATCTTGTGGTGATCATTTGTTCAAATCCTATTCAATTTTCTGCATTCAAGTGTAATACATATGTAGCATGGATTAGTGGATTGTATCAATTTCTACTCTAGATTACAGAATATAAGCCTTTTGCAGAGATCATTAGGGTATGTTAAGTGAATGTTAGTTTGAGGCTTTGAGAGATCTGAATCTTATTTGGTGTATCACCTTTCAAGTTTTATTCATACAATTTTAATTAGAATTTCTCCCTTTCCTTCTCAAAATCAGGAGAAGATAGTATAAAATTGATACCCAAATTCATTATGAATTGGCCTAGAATCCAGAGACTCCTTCTCAATCATAGTCCACACACAGGTAGAGAAGGTTTCCATTGTTAGGATAGAATACCTATAAAGCCTTGATGCCTGAGTTGGGGTGATAATTCTAAACCTCAACAATAATAGAATGTCGAGAACAAGATCCCTAATAAGATTCTTAAAGAGAATATATTTGTGGGGACTATTAATTCTCTTGATATTCTATAAAATCACAATCATCATTGCTAAAATTTTGAGGAGGACTACTTGAGAGATCTTTGGCTCCCATTTGCAACATCTTTAGCCATTTCCTCCTATCAAATGTCCCTAGCAGATCTCCTTCAATTTTTGCTTAGATTCCCCACATTCTTTGATTTCCTATTCTTCAGCAATGTGGATAAATGAAGGGAACCAAAGGCCATATATGAAGGATGGGATGAAGAAAAGGGGGAAATAGAAGGAGAGGGGAGGGGGAGTCTAAGAAAGAGGGGAAAGAAAGGGGAGGAGAGGGGAATGAGGAACAAATAAGTGAGGCTGATAACCACACAATAGAGGGATGATAGGAGAAGGGGGAAGGGGAAACAAGGATTTCATAGGGGAAATGAGAAGAGGGGGAGAGGGGGAGGTAGAGGGTTGCCACAATGGGAAAACTTAAAATCTCAAGGTGAAGTTTTAGGAAGATCAACAAACAAAGAATATTAGAAGCATGAGAAGGGGCCATAGGAGAAAGAAAAAGAGGAATAGGCATAGGACCAAGGACCCCACACCAACCTGAGATACCTTCTTAGGAGGAGGAGAAGTGGACCTATTTGACCACTTCTCTAAAATATTCTTTGAACCCTTAATGTAGTCTGAACAAAGGTGGCTATTAGAGAAATATTTTTGGCAATAGATAGTGAAGTTCTCATATTCCAATATTTGAGTGATACAATCACGTCAAGACTTTAGGAAAAGAGAAATAAATTACAAAGTCCTAGGAAACACTAAGACACAGAACTGAGAAAATATAAACTAAGCTTAATTCTCCGTAACAATATCCACCCCTAGAAACTCACCAAAGGAGTTAGTGATGCATTTAATTACTTCCTCATACCAAAACTCAAGAGGAATATCTAGAAGGTGAACCCACATAGAAAACACATAAATGAGATCAGCCAAAGGGTAAAAAATAGGATGCCATTTATAGATTTGGAGAGGATCTTTTCCATCGAATGAAGGTCCTGAGGGTAGAATGAGGAGGCAATATTCCTTGAGATGAAATAAAAATAGCTATAACCTCTTAGTAGAGAAGAAATTACAAATGATCCCTTTAGTGCCCAAGTAGACAAAACCCACTTTCTGTCAAGAATGATATATGATCTATGACCTCCAAACTTACCCACAAGCATGTTCTACATCTTGGGGGAAAAATCTAGGTAATGGGACAAGGACATTGACACAAGTCCCTTCTATTAATTTAACAACTAAAATAGCACCTTTCAAGATAGAAGAATTTTATAGAAAAATGGTGGGCACTCCACTTAGGATTTTGTGACAAGGGAATAACTGCCTCCCATAGATTCTATAAGTGTAGCAGTTATATCAAGAATTAATAGGTCAATCTATTGGTAAAACAACAAGCACATTTGTAATAAGTGGTATCATAGCTTGTTCACAGGTTTGAATCCCGTGTGGTAATGTTGATGGGGAGATTGTTGGAAAAATGTTTAGTGCTCCCCTCATGATTAGTGAAAAGAGACTAACTGCCTCCTATGGATTCTTTAAGTCTAATGGTTGTATCAGGCATTGACAGGTCAATCTTTTGGTACAACGAAAAAATACACTTGTAACAAAATTGTGAACAAAAATACATTTCCCAGATCCCACAGGCTCAAGATTATGGGAAGAAGACAAAAGAAAGGACCCACTTACCTTGACTTTCTCTAAATTTGAAGGGTTTGACATCCCAATTAATGGGCGAGAAGTCTCTAGGAAAATTATTATTTAGATCCCATAGTAATCCACCTAGACGCAATCCCTATGGCAAGCAGAATAACTGACTTCCTTGAACTTCCCTATGTCAAGAGGTGGCTGCAAATTAAGTCCACTAGTTGTAGAGCCCATTTCAAAGTTTCTTAATAAATTCAAAATTTTATGAACCTTGGTTGTAAGCACTACAGGCTAGAAGCTCCAATATTTTACAAAGGCTCAATGTCAAATCTCTCCATGTTAGCATGGTAGAGAGCTACCCTGTGGAGATTTGAACCTTGTTTGTTGGCCTATATGAAAGAAGCCATAATATGTCACTAAACGGTGAAGACATTCATTTTAAATGTTTAACGAGTCAATTATGAGTTATATAATACGATAGTATTAGTTTGATTAGATTTTTGGAACTTATTTTTTTTAAAAGTTGATTAATTTAAATGGGTTAAAGATATCTCTGAACGTCCTCTACCTAGATTTTTTTTCAAAAATAGATATGCTAGTATTATAAGTATTAATATAAATCATACTGAGCAATATCTTGAATGTCAAGATCATCCATGACTTTGTCTAAGTCAATTGACTCAGCATTATCTACATTATCCAAATCAATGTGCTTAGGACTTTCCTTATCTTTCTCCTCCTCTACATGAGGTGTGTTGGTGAGAAGTATTTGATTCTCACAAATTGTTGACTCTGTAGGTAGATCTAGGCATTGTCTCCATTTGGCCTCAGTCATGATGTCCAGCTCTATAAATTTTTCTTCTAGCACTTTGTAAGCTCTAATCTTTGCTACAAATTTGCTTGAGTGCTTTTTCATTATTTCTTTGATTTCTTCCATCTTTGATTCGAGAGGCATGAGTGTGAAAAGTACCCTCTCCCTTGCTTCCTTTTCTATATGTAGAGCATATGACCATTGTTGTGAAATTATATCACCCAGTTATTTGGACATTTGGCTTATAAATTCTACTGGTACATATTTGAATATTACCATTGCCCTGATTATTGTATCCTGTATCTTATGTTGGTCCTTTGGCTCCAGTTTATCCAACTGTCTGATTCCTATTAGTCATTGTACCAGTAGTAGTAGTTGACTTAGCAATTTCATCAAATTTTCTAGTGAGAAAACTTGTCTTATTTACATCAGGCTAATCCTCTTAGGAATCTTCAATGTCAGCTTTGGTCCTGACCAGTCTTTTCCTCCTTTTGGTAGGTGTTTCTTTCATAATTTTCTTTTCTTTTTGTTGCTTCCTCTTATAGATCGTTACTTGACCTTTCTTGAGAGGTGTAGTGTCTTTTACGGTTTGACTCCTTGTCCTTTAAGCCAATGTGGTTCTTGTTTTCTTTGTAGGAGGTGGAGGTGTATCAGATTTAGTGACCTCAGAATCTGAATGTTTCTCATGTTCCCCTGCACCGATGGTACCCTATTCCTTGGTTTCCTAAGTTTGTTCTTTTTCCTCCTCATTGACTGACAAAATATTTTCAAGATTCTTTACCATTTTGTTCTTCTGGTTTATATTCTATTTGATGATTAGACCTATTTTTATCTTAGACTTAGCCTCTTCATATGTTCCAAAACTTGGTTGTTTACTGTCAAGTGGCACATTTATCAATGCATCAATTGCATTGGTTGCTTGATCTATGTTAATCTCATAGTTAAGAGGTGCTAACCAGGATGTCATTGGTACAATTGGTATAATATGAGTGAGATTTGTATCCACCATAAAACATATTTCATCCCTATGTTGTTCAATCAACTGTTTAGGGATCCTTAGTCTTTCCATCATCTTTTCCTTGAAGTAAAGGAAGTATTCAGTCATTACTGAATCAAAAGTATATCCCAGTGAGTTGATAAGTTCACTAATTTGCAATGTGACTAGTTTTGTAGTGTCTCATTTTACTTTTCCTACTGAAGGAAAGTATTATTGAAAGTAAAAAAATATACACATGATGAGTGAACTAAACTTACATGTGTTATTATTTGCAGACCTTATTATTGTCATGTTCTCATCAAGTTGCTTCCATAGGATCTCACATAGATATATCTGTATTCCCTTAGTGACAATCTTGTAAGTTGTGCTTACTACTATTGATGCAATGTTGTTTATCCTTCTTGCTTGGAAGATCTTGTAGCCTATCACACATGCACCGAACCTTATTTTCTCATCGGTGATGGTGTTCACCTTAAGACCTCTATTATCCCACACAACATTTGTGAGTTTTTCAACTTTTGGCTAGGAGAGATGCTTGTGTGCCTTAGGTTTTTTGGTTATGAAGAAAATAGTTACAACATGTAACACATCCTTAGTGATTTTCTTAGGTTCATCCAACCATAATTTTTCATCATGCATTTTTCTCAAAACTAACCTAATCCAGTCATTTTTGAAAACCCTCAGGAAATATAGGGCATTAGTTATCCCTTTAACTTGCATATGTTTGTTTTCTTCTTTCAGGTTTCCTAATTCATCACACAACTTCTTGTAAGATTGATCTATCTCCAAATCACCTATTTTATCAATCTTACAGTGAATGTAGGACCTTACATCCTCTATCAGCAAAACCCTAGGTGGAATTTTTGAAAATGTGCCAGAGTCATCAGGTTGCGATGCTATCTCTAGGCATATCTTATACTTGGGTTCCACACAAGTGTTGTTCTTTACCAACTTAACTGCATTCTTATTATCATTCTTCAATTTCACGATTCTTGAAGTGGTTTCCATCATATTTCAAATTTAGGGCTTTTTCGTAAATGATAATAGAGTTCTTCTATATTTTTGTTACTTACTTTGATTCACATGGTTGGTGAGTAATCTGTGTGGAGTGAGTTGGATTGAGTTGAGGTCACTCTACTATCTAATCTCTTTTCGCTCTATTTCTACTCTGCTCTTTCTTCCAAATCGTGTGTGTAGAATGAAGTGCTCCTGTAGAGTATTTATAGACTTTTGCCCTAAGTCTATCATAAATGCTCAATAACATATCGAGTCATGAAGATAGATTTCATTTGGAATAATCTTCAAATAACATTCTCAGTGTTTACTAGATGCTCGGAATGGCTGTTAAGATTGTTTCTTTCACCAACGGATATCAGTGTTGTGTCATGACAACTTTATAACTCTACTTCCTTACCGATGGGTGTCAGATTACATTAGAAACTTAGCCATTTTATGTGTTGACCACCAATTCTTGGTAAGTGTAAACAACTCATCCTTTATGTTCACCGATGATTTTATGTATGTGTATACTGGCAGGGTTTATTTCTCAGAATAGTAACAAGTAACATAATATACATCTTTATTCATGCAGATTTTGACTATCTATCAATTGTATAATGGAACTGGTGCAAAATATGACTTGGTGTAGTGCAGTTCCATACTTACCTGTTCATCTTTAGGCAGGGGTGGTAATGTCACCAAATCTATGGGATGAGGTGTCACCTACTTCATTTCTTGGTCTAGCTTCTTTAGTGGTTGAAGCTTTCCTCCATATTTTCTTTCTCATTTTCTTGATGTCTTCAATGGTGTTTGCAATTGCAAAAGTGGTGTTTTTTTTATTCGGTCTCTGCAGTCCTTCTTTATATGTCCAACCTTATGACAGTGCAAACATGTCATTCTTGGTTTGGTCCATCCTCTAGATCATTTGGTCCATAATTGCATGTAGTTTGCAGCTATGCGACCATATCTACCACATGCTATGCATTTTATCTATGTATTGTAGTCCCAAACATATGAGTTACCGACCCTTCTCAGTTTATATCTATTTTCTTCATTTTTGGGTTTCCATGCTTCAATTTTCTTCTTCCTGCATTCAAGAGATGTGTGCCCATGCATTTTGCAGGTGGGACAATACTCGTCCATATAGGTTTCCTTCTTTGATTCTTTCACCTTTGATTTAAATTCATGTGCCTTATGTCCTTTCTTGGTGCAATTGTAACAATGTCTAATGAATATAATTGTGGATTTAGGAATACCTTTTTCTTTGCTCCTACAAAGATTTGTGGTGTGGCCTTGCTTTGCACAATGATTTCATGTCATCTTTATTTGTCTAGGATTGGTGTAGGGATCTTTTGGATCAACTTCATTTGATGACTCTCTATGCTCCATGTACCCTAGTCCAGTGTTTGTGTTGGGTCTTGTTTGTGCATTGAAGAATTCATCCATCCTTTTTGTACTCTCTTCAGCTCTCTTAATTTTATGATTATGCTGCTGTAGAATTTTAGACTCATGCTTTAGTTTTTCATTGTCTTCTCTTAGTTCACCGATAATTTGTATTCTTTCAATGAGTTCCACATCATTTTGTTTGCTTCTTGACTCATAAGAATAATCAAATTAGTTACCTCATGGTAATGCTTTGTAAGTCTTTGTATCTCAGACTCCTTTTCTTGTAGCTTGTCTGTGATCTTTCTTCTATAAACAATAGCTAGAGTTCTTTCTTGTTCATCTAGCCTTGCATTATTCATGACATCAATCATTCTTACCATCTGTGTCTCTTGACCAATTTGCAAAGATTTGACTTGTCCAGCCAGATGTAGATTGATCTCAGTTAGGCTTGTGATGTTTTCTCCTAATATATCTGATGCCTTTCTTGTATTTGATCTTGAAGACTCAAAGAAATCTAGAATCTCTTCCTCAAGATAATATGTCTCATTATAGAGAGAAGCCATATTCTATCTTTCATCCAGCAGCTATCTCATACCAATTCTAGCTTCTTTATAGTGTTCATAGAACATCTATATTTCAAGCTTTTTGTTCTCAATATTTTTATCAAGTTTGTACTTCACCATTGTATTATCTTTTATCTTAAGCCTTTAAGCTTTCCAAGATGAGACTTATCTCTGATACCAATTGTTAGGATTAATGAGAAGTAGTACTGAGAGGAGAGGGGTGAATCAGTACCTCTAAAACATTTAACACTTTTCATCTTTCATCATTAGTAACCAATCTTTATTGTATTACCAACCATTTCTAATAATCTTTCTTATGCATGTAGTATTCATTAATAAACTTAATTGTATGCAAAATTAATAGAAACATTCATGAAATTAATAGACACATAACACAAGATATGATATCGCAGAAAACTCATGTTTAGAAAGTAAAAAATGTGGTGGGGATGGCACCCACAAAAATTCACTTTCTGCAGAATGGAAGGGAGCCGGTAAAGGCTTACAATTGATCACTTCTGATGATCTACCCTATTAGGTGTATTATTGTAGAGACCTATTAGGATCTACTCTGTTAAGAGCTTTAAGAAACACTAATGAATTATGAACTCAGTTAAGAGATTTACAATAGGACTATTAAGTCCACCTTCCTTCAAAGGATTTCTTAAGTGTACCCCACTTGTTAGAATGTGTAAAATATGTTTAAATTGACTATATGAAATCTATAATTTCTGATTACATATCGTTTAAATCTCACATAATATGAATATCACCTATAGTGATTGATTAATGCCTTTTCCTGCTCGTCAGTAGCCTATGCTATATTCTTGACAACTGATTTGATATTTTTCTGTGTTGTTGCATGAATTCTCTTTTCTGATCCTTACATGCTCTCAGTGGCTATAATTATCATTGAACAAAATGTTCACAATTTATTGAACATCTATTTATACAAGCATTTGACATATTCTAGAATCACGCATTACAATGCTAACTCTAGATCCAAGGTATACAACTTGACCTTGATCCTTTAGTTTTCATGTTTTAAAATAGTTAAACTGAATAAAACAATAATAATTACATTGCTTTCTCCGCACGTAATGTATTGAAACAAATCAATAAGCTAAATATAAAACTTCAGTGATTTATCTGACCTGGAAACTCATATCCCCTTTATGCAGGATGCAACTGACTGTCGGTTCTTGATCGTCAATTTTCACTGTTGGTTACTCCTCGGGTTCCCTTGTCCTTTTTTTCACTGGGTAACATTGAATAGTGTTTTTTGGGATGCTTTGTACTTGGAAGTATTGGTAACCTTGGCATCGGGTAGTTTTGTGCCTTGTCTGTCGGTGTAGTATAAACCAATGGTGTATATCTTGTTTTCCCTTGCATATACTAATGGAAAAATATAACATCTTCATTAAATTGTAGATATAAACTTGTAAAATTGATATTCAATTTTAATAATATATTATAAATTTTCTTTGAGATTTTTCTCTCTTAGATAAATGGTTAAACTTCTGGTTTTGAAAAAGCATAAATAGTTAGCTAATTCAAACTACTTTTCGTTATGTTAAAAATAAGTAAAGAACAAATCAAAAGTAGTATTACTTATTTTCAACAAAACCACTTCAATTCAAAATTCAAAATTTTAATTGAAAAAAAATACTTGTTAGACGTGTAAAGGATAAAATGATGTGGGTTTGGTTTTGGTGGTGTGTTCATTTAACATAAAACCCCTTACATTTAAATATGTTGTGGGGGTAAATAAGATGCTCTCCTTCTATCATTGGATATGTAAATGAAACATCCAAGTTGATTAAGCCAAAAGGAAGGATCAATGCATAAATGAATCAGTCATTTGGAAACAAGAATAAGGAAGGAAGATCTTAATTACCTAGGTTTGATTGATTAATTTGAAATGTATTTTAGGTTTAGATAGATTGAAAACCTTAATTGAATTGAATAGGAGAAATACACTAACTTTCAAATATTTTAGATCAATGAATGATGTTTTCTGAAGCCTATGTTGAGTTTCTAGTAAATCTGAGACCACATCTGGAATTGAAATGCAGAGACGAACAAAACCTAGAAATATTTTTCCATTCTAAGATAGTTCTAATTTGTACCCTCAAGTCAATGTCACCATTTTCCATAATTTCTGATTGCACCCTAGGTCATAATTGACTTAAAAAGTCTCAGACTGAAATTCTATTTTTGGATCTTGGAATTTTTCCGAAAAGGGTATTCGAATCTCCATCTTGATCTACTATTCTGAACCTATACCTACAAGAAAAAGGGGTTTGTTTTTAGGGGGATGGGTTTGCCTTGGTCAAACGTTGGTTTTGGAATTAAACTCAAATATATAATTGAAATTTCTGGAATAAACAAAGTAAATCAAACAATTTACCTTTCTCATGTAAAATTCCTTATGGAGGATTCAAATCCTTGAATCCACAAGTATGGATGCACCAAATGAATGTAGAATGTAAAATGTAGAATGTTGGATGTCTTCAATCAATATTTGGTAGATCTTCAACACCAATCTTAAATGGTTTCTTGAATTGGAAGAGGCTTAGAGGAATGTAGATGGAGAAATCTTCAACAAGAGGGCTCCATGGAGCTTGAATCCTTCAATGGCCACCAATGAATCTCCTTGATGAAAATGGACACTTGAGAAGTGCTTGAGAATGGATGAATGCTTCAATGGCTACTTGGCTTGCTTCAAATATTTCATCTTCACCTTTGGATCTCACTCTTCAAGTCTTGAAAGTTTTAGGATTCTTGATTATGCTTTTGCTTCTTGATGGTTAGAGAAAATGAGAGGAGAAAGCTTCCTTTTATATGAAATTAGGGCACAATGTTGTCTTGAATTCCGAAATAGCTTACCCAGAAGAAGGAATTAACTTTTTCCAAAGACCGACATTTGGAAATCCTGAGATTCTAGAATTTGGGACCCTGACCTGAAAAAAGTTGATTGTGACATATGTCAAGGTCTAGGTAGACCTTGACCCAAAAAGGTCAACCTTGACCCTAAGGCCAAAGTCCCAATTTCTTAGTCTGGGTTGCCACAAAAGGCTCAAAAGAGTGGAAATGGGATAGAACAGTGGGATAAATCCAAATCAAAGTTAGGAACCCATTCAAGGTGCTTAACATGACCCCAAACCACTTACCTAGAAGGCTATACAAGTCTACCATAGAAGTGATTGCATTTTCTGACTATATATTTACCCCCACTTTAGCAAGAGTATGGACTCAATACAAACTCTTGGTAAAGGAGATCATAAAGAATAGATAATCTTATTGGAATCATAAGGGACAAAGAAATGTTCAAGACCCCAAGGGATTTAAGTCTTTATCAACCCCAAGATCATGATAAGAGAGACATCACCATTTAAGGAGAGAGAGAGAGAGAGAGAGAGAGAGAGAGAGAGAGAGAGAGAGAGAGAGAGAGAGAGAGAGAGAGTATTGTTACCTCGCCCAATGAGAACTTATGTCCCATTGTGAACCATACAAGGAAAAAGTGTAACTAGAAAGATTGAGTTGAACCACCTAGTGAATGTGGCTACTCATTAATCAACCCATCAGGGAGATCCACTCTTAAAGACACCTTCCAACCTTAAGGGATAAAAACATTGTATATTGAAACTCAAGGGATCAAGAGATCCATTTAAATTTAAACTTGAGGGATCAAGAGATCCTAAAAAGTAAAATGTCCATGCTTTAAGGATTAGCCTTTAATCCACAAAGGGAAAAAGTTTTAAGTTTTGAAGATATTTTGAACATGTGTGTGCAAAAGGTGAGTAGAGCGTATGCCCCCACATTAAATTCATTTCTAACACTTTAACAGAAGCAATGGCTTTTACAGAAACATAAACAACTCTACTGTTTACATTTCCACTACGAGATGCCCCCAAATGAACACAAATGAAGGGAAATAACACATAAACATAAAAAGAACATAGAAGGGATCTACCTACTCTAGGGTCAGTATGATCATAAGATAAAATGTACATATAAATATGATATTATTGCAAATGAATTGACATCATTCCCCAAAGAAAGTAGAACTACAATCACAATGGAGGAAATAAAACTCAAGAGTTACGAAGAAGAATCTTTTTGAATCACAACATGGAGACCAAAAAGAATCAGTGCTACCATGTCATGGATCCAAGAAGAATATACAAGGAAAACATTTATGAACAATAGCACAAGTACAACATAACATGAAAATTATTGGAAACACTGAGAGGGGGGGGATGAATCAATGTTTAGCTATTTATTCAATTTCAGCAACTTTAAACATAAAACAATTATATATCACTTGAAGCTTAGCACTAGATCACATAACACATGATATGATTATGGGGAAACCTTTATTAGGGGAAAACCCTGGTGGGAATTAGTACCCACAAATATTGCACTATTATAATGAACCTGTTAAAGTTCCTTTGCCCTATTAGGAGCAGTCTTTACAATGCAAGTACAATGACCTGGTTAAGGGTCTGACCCTGTTAGGAGTCTTTTACAAATAACCCTATTAGGGGTGAAGACTCACTATCCAAGAGCTCACTGCACAATTAGAAAGAAGGCTACAAACTCCTGAGAATAGATATGCACTATATCCAAAAGTGAACTGTTGTATGTGACACAGATGTCTGATCAGTTCCATTTATGCACTTATGCTCTTATCTTCTTTAAGGGCTTTATCTCATACTGATATCTTCATACTTCTCTACTATATATCTTCTCTTACTCTTTCTTTGACACTTCAAATATAACTTTACAATGCATATATATATATATATATATATATATATATGTTTATGCTTGAATAGACTCGACTATAAACAAGACCATAGTCAGCCAAAAAACAACATTCACAACGCTTCCAAAAAAATTGGCTTAAGCGTTCTTACAAAAATTTTTAATACATGATTACAAACTTATTACAATAGGTTCTTAGCCTTTACATAACAAAAGATTACACGCTAATCAAAATCATGAAGTCGGCTTCATACTCTGTATTATGAACTGCTAGTGTACTTGTTCTTCTGTAACTTCTCCATACTGCCATTCCATACCATGCGTGTATAGGATAAGCATAACAACATACCATAGATCTTAAGTCTGAACGCGCATGTCCTGATGTGATCGTACACACATGCATTGACGCCCTGATCGACTGCAAGTCACTATTCTGTTCTATCTTCTACACTTAGTCAATTTTCACTTCATAGTTTACTGCAAAAAATTCATATGACTTTGTTGCCATAATGAAAGCACAAAATAAGCCATATACTCCCTGGAAATCAAATTTCCAACAATCTCCCCCTTTTTCATTAATGGCAACAAAGGAATGTGGCCAAGTTACTCAAAATTGACTAACACCCAAAAACTGTATATTCTCATACATACACTACTCCCCATATATACTTTATTCATAATATACATTATTCCCCCTTTGAAATTAATGACAAAGGTGTCAAAAACTTGTAATTTTCTAGATACTTACTCCATGTATACATCTAGATATACAATGTGAAGATTCTTCATCTCTTGCTGCCAGAATGCCTTCATTGCATCAACTGTCTGGAGATGGGCGCATAGAGCATATGTGAGCTTCTCCATTTTTATCAGATCCATGCAGGGACCTTGATCATACATGACAATACTGGCATCAATCTTTTTGATGTTCTCATCCAGAACTGCTAAGGGGGGCGCAAGTGTATTTCTCAACTGAGTCTGCCTGATCCTTATCTTATTGATCTCTATTTTATCTTTTTCTATCTTGTCTAGTTGACCTTGATAGATATTGTTGCAGATGTTCATGTCTTGCGTGGATGTTTCAACTGATTTTCTAACACTGTCAACCAAGATATCTGCCTCCTCTATCTTTTTGATGTGTTTAGAGGTGAGTTTGCTATAACCTTTCTGCCTTATGCTGCCAATTGTTTCAACATAGACTGACCAATCTTTAATGAGTTTAGATCCAAGGTAAAGTTCTTTACCAGTTCATTTAATCTTCCCTTTTTGTACTCATCTTCTGCAATTCTCGTGGCTGAGTCTACTAAGCTTGTAAAATGTGCTTTGAAGCTTGATAGGATGCTGTCTACATCATCAACTAATTGAATTTTTGCTACTTTCTTGTCCGCAGGCACTAGGTCATTCAAAATGTTTATTGATTCCAAGAAGAGAGGGTTTCTCATAACATGTTTCTCTTTGGATTTTTCCATAGCTAGCACACTAATCTTTATTAAATCTTCCTCTCCCCATGCATCCAGACTTGCTGAGTCAGGAGTTAAACTTGACAACAATGAGTTTGATGGTTGAATGGATGGTGTGAATATAGTATTCTGACTAGTATCCATGCATTCACTTTTTACTGGGATTTCCATAGCTGGTATCTCATTAGTTTTATTGTCTTATTCTTTATTCAAATCTATTGAATCACTAGGGGGGACTTTGTCTTGCTGTAAAGATGTGTCATCAGTGCATACCTCCTTTTTTTCTTCGGTGCTTACAAATGCTTTATCAACTTTGTCCATATCATTATCAGAAGTTGTCATGGATATCTTGATATTATCAATCACTATAGTATCCCCTAAATATTTTTCTATATCAGAAGTTATTAAAACTGAGGGCGCTGACACATGTGGACCTGTCTTAGGTGCATTCTGAATTAGTGGTTCTGCAACCTGTTTAGGAGGAACTGGAGTTGCCTTAAGTGTAGGCACCATTGATGGATCATACATATGTCTATCCAGAAATACCCGCTCAAATTCTTTATGAGTCTCTTCACCAACCAGATCATACTCCTTGTTCATGATATGGAGAATTCTTGTTTTGGTTCTTAGGTGCGGTTTTACTAAATACAATGTAATGACTTTCTCATTATGCGAGCACACCTGGAGAGGATTATCCAATGTTTCTTCTCTTATCCTCATATCCTCTTCAATTTATTTCATCTTTAACATATCAAGTATGTTCCATACCTTGTCTGGTATGACAGTTTTGAGTTCCAATACTCTCCTTTTGAATTTAATCATGTGAGAGATGATCATAGAATGAATTTATGATTTTTCTATCTCTTGATATTTGTCATATACATTCTTGAGAGATTCTAGTTTTCCTTCATTAACAATTATGTTCCTTAAGACATTAATACTAGGTTTGAAACCTACTTCAGGAGGAGCTTGTGTGTTCTTTACCTTGCTCCTTGTAGTTCTTGAGGATGGATGACTTGTGGGAAATTGCTTCTTCCTTCTAGCCATCTTTCTAGGTACCGATGGTGGAGATGCTTCTAGATCAATGGTGGTTGATGGCGCAGATGTATCTTCATTTGATTTCTTCTTCTTTTTATTAGGCATATCATCAGTCTTTTCCATTTTTACTTCTGTGGGACTTCTCAAGTTCTTTGGCTATCTTAGCTTCTCTAGCTCTGTCAAGATCTTCTTGTGTAACACCATGAACTTTTAGGATATTTGAGGTAATCCTTGATTCCTTCCTTTTGTTGTCGGCATTGTATAAGACATAATCAAATTGATTTGTATTTTCTCTGTAGGTACCCCATCTAAGTTCATTGGGATCCTTGGGCGTAGATAAGAGGACTTGTGCATAACCTTCTAAAACATGTTCTTCAACTTCATAACAAAGAGGGTGAATCCATTTTGTTCTAGGCTCAACTACCTCCATGCAAGTGCAGTCAGTCTCCACCATGAAGCATATGGTGTCTTTGTACTTCTCAACAATTTTCTCAGGTATCCTGAACCTCTTTTGCATCTTGATCCTAAATATTTTGATATCCATGTCCATAGAATCCTTTGCATTACTCTCTGATGTAGCTTTTAGTGATATTTGAGACATAGTGGGCTTGCTCCTATCTAGGTAAAGATTTGAAACATTCCCAATAATGTGGAAGTACAAATAGATGATCAAAGAGCCAAACCTGAATATCTTTCTCTTTTCATGCTTAATGGATTTGATATTCTCTATTAGTTGTGCATGCAATAATTCACAGAGATTGTACTAAGTGTTATCTCTCACTATCCTTATTGCTTCCAAAACTGTTGATGCGAACACACTATTCAGTCTGCTTGCTTGCTGAAACTTGTATCCAAGTATCATAGTGAGTAGTTTGATGTCTTTCTCCTTAATGGGATCAACAGTCATGCCACGCCTATCAATTCTAGATAAGCAGACTTGTTCAACCTACTTCTTGAAATCCTTGCTAGTAGGAAGAGCTGGTCCAGTCTTAGGAAGTCCAGTCATCTCATGAATTAGATCTGTAGTGATGTAGACAAGAACCTCAGCTATCCAGTATAGATCATCATGTATCCTACTCAGTAATATATTCACCCATTCTGGCTCATAGAACTCATGCACATTGGAATACTCAAAGATAGGGTTATCAATGAGATGTGCATATTCATTCTTGAATGTATAGTCTATTTTCATCATAGAACCCATGAGAGATGCAATGTTGTTGTCTCCAACTGTATCCTTCTTGCAATAAACATATGCACGTATGTCTTCTACATGTATGACTCCAAGTGGAGTCCTATAGAATTCTCCTTCGACATCATCTAGTATGGACTTAAATGGATGCTTCTTAAAGACAAATATCTTCCTTTCAGCAATGTCAAATATAACAGGGGTTTCCATACTTACTTGCGACTTGCTTAAGTAGGGTTTCATGATGATTCTGAAATGACGTGACTGCTAGGGTTTCATTCCAATTGTTAATCTATAAACCAACTAATCCTTTAAGTTGTAGTGCTTTGATGCTCAATGCTTATCTTCTTTCTGAATGCTTCAATTCTCAAATTCAAAGTGAGGCTTTTAAGATCTTTTTCCAGTTTACATAAAGATTAATTGCATTTAATGCTTGTTGCCGTAAAGCGGTTTACAGAGAGAAATTCAAACTTTGTTATGAACAAAGTAAAGGCAATGCATAAATGCATACAACCTTAATTCATGATCACATGCATGAATCCATAGGCGCATACTCAAAGGTGAGTATACCAACCACATAGGGGTTCAAAGCTAGAATAGCTCCCCCTAAGACCATGAGAGTCAACTATCCAGAAGTAGAAGGTGCATCTACTTAGGATGCATCTACTACCTTGTTCTCTTCATTATCCTTATTTATTTTGACCCATATTTTATCTGAATTATTTTTAGCTTCCACAAACTTAACTTCTCCTGATTCTTCAAACAAAGACTTCTTAGGATTCTCTTGTCCTTTTGTTCTTGATCTACAAGACCTTGAGATGTGTCTATCCTTTCCACATAAGTGAGAAATGATAGGAGGTTTGATGTTTTTATTAATCATGTTGTATTGCTTGGCTATGTGTCCATTGTAATTATATATCTAACATGTAATGTTTTGCAAGTTTCTTTGAGGTTGATTTCTCTGATTGAATTGAGTTTGATTCCTTTGGTTTAGTTGTGGCTAATTTCTTTGATTTTTTCTGCAATGAATAGCCCTATGACCAAACTTATTGCAGGAGTAACAGTAGTTCCATTAAAGGGTCTTACATTCTTACAATCTCTTGCCAAGTGTCCATGCTTGTTACAGGAATAGTTCAGTATGGTTGACTACCTTGTGCTTATCTTTTGTTGGTTCTGCTTTGGTCGCTTCATGATTCTCTGTTTTCTTTTCTTTTGAAGATTCTTCTTGAGATTTTTTTCTTTCTTGTAATGAGTTGATCTCAATTTGAGCTAGACAGTATCCCATACAAGTGGTATCACCTTTTAGTTTTTGTGCATAAAGTTGTGATTGAATTAGATCAAAACTTGTGTGTGGTTTTTCAATCTTGTCTTTTGCTCTTGATAATTTAGATTCAATATTATTCTTGATGTTTTCCAATTCCAAGATTTTCATATTGCCTTGAATGAGTTCTTCATCTAACTATTTATTTTCTTTGTTTTTCTCTTCAATAGCTGTTAGGATATCAGTTAGCTGATCATTCAATTCTTCTATCTTATTTTTCAAACACATGTTCTTTTCTTTCAGCTTCTTGACCATTTCTCCCAAATCATCTGTAGAGAAAACTTTTAGATCTATCCTTAGTTTCCTGATAAACATTTGAGATCCATCAACCTTTAGCTTAAGTTCCTCATTTTCTTTCTCAAATCTGTCAAGATCTTCAAGGGTTGCTTCAAGATTCTTTTTCAGATGTTTTACTTCTACTGAGTCCATGATCTCCTCAAGTGGTTAAACTTTTCTTTTAAAGGACCAGAGCTCTGATACCAACTGTTGGAAACACTAAGAGGTGGGGGTGAATCAATGTCTAGCTATTTATTCAATTTCAGCAACTTTAAACATAAAAGAATTATATATCACTTGAAGCTTAACACAAGATCACATAACACATAATATGATTACGGGGAAACCTTGATTAGAGGAAAACCCTACTGGTAATTAGTACCCACAAATATTGCACTAGTATAATGAACCTATTAAAGTTCCTTTGCCCTGTTAGCAACAGTCTTTACAATGCAAGTACAATGACCTGGTTAAGGGTCTGACCCTGTTAGGAGTCTTTTACAAACAACCCTGTTAGGGGTGAAGAATCACTATCCAAGAGATCACTGCTCAATGAGAAAGAAGGCTACAACCTCCTGAGAATAGATATGCACTATATCCAAAAGTGAATTGTTGTATGTGACACGAATGTCTGATCAATTCTAGTTATGCGCTTATACTCTTATCTTCTTTAATGGCTTTATCTCATACTAATATCTTCATATTACTCTACTATATATCTTCTCTTACTCTTTCTTTGACACTTCAAATATAACTTTACATTGCATATATATATGTTTATGCCTAAATAGACGCGACTATAAACAAGACCTTAGTCGGCCCAAAAACAACATTCAAAATGCTTCCAAACAAATTGGCTTAAGCATGTTTACAACAATGTTTAATACATGATTAAAAACTTATTACAATAGGTGCTTAGCCTTTACATAATAAAAGATTACACGCTAATCAAAATCATGAAGTCAGCTTCATACTCTATATTCTGAACTGCTAGTGTACTTGTTCTTTCTGTAACTTGTTTGTACTACCATTCCGTACCATGCATGTATAGGATAAGCATAACAACATACCATAGAGCTTAAGTCTGAATGTGCATATCCTGGTGTGGTCATACGCATGTGCATTGATGCCCTGATCGACTGCAAGTCACTTTCTATTCTGTCTTCTACACTTAGTCAATTTTCACTTCATAGTTTACTGTCAAAAATTCATATGACTTTGTTGCCATAATGACAATGCAAAATAAGCCATATACTCCCTGGAAGACAACTTGCCAATAAAAATAACATATAGAGGAATCAAGATAAATATAGAAGAATTGCACAACAGGTCTTATTCCTTTATCACATTGCACCAACAAAGTAACAAGGGTCGTATAAAAGAGTCTAACAAACATTTAGCAAACACATTATAGTTGAAGAACAGTACAACATGTAAACCCAAAAAATGGCTACCATGAAGGATAAGACAATCAGGTGCATTGCCTACTCTTCCCATCTCAATTGATATTATTTAGGGAAGGTGGGAAACTCGCAAGAGGGACTATATCCAATACAGTAGGAATAATAGCCAGTTCCAAACAAGAATCCTCTTGAAAATCACGTTGCTCAATACTAGGTGTAATTGTCAATTGATTTGAAAGCATATGAGGTAAATCAGTGTCAAGATCAATGGTTTCATATTCATCACTAAGATCAATGGTTTCATATTCATCACTAAGATCAATAGGATCATCTAAAGTATCCTCCTCATCAAGATTAATTAAAATGGGATCTAAGATGCGAATAAGATCATCATACTCATTCATCTTAGCATCATTGTGAATATTTACTCCTTCCAACACATCATGCATAGGTAGATCAAAAGAAGATAAAGAATTTTGAAGAAGAGAAGCACGAGCCCTAGCATTAGCTCTATGCTTCTTATGACATTCATTAGCATATTTATTACGTTTTGATTTGTTTGACATGTGTGGAGAACTAGGAGGACTAACCACTAATTCCTTCATAGCTTATGTAAGAGGATTGGTAGAATTCTTAGTAGGCTGAGAAGTAACACTGGGAGGTTGAGTAATAGAGTTAGTAGTAATGGATAAAGGAGGTATAGAAGGAGTAGGCAAAAGACCACAGTTAAGATCTATCTGAGGCATGCTTAACTCACCAATCTTATGATGTTTATAGGCTTGATATGAGTGAAAATGGTTTTCAGGGAGAGGAGGACATGAATAAGGTAATGAGGGCCAAAGGAAGTCAAGAGTAGCACAATCTCTAGGCCTAGAAGGTTGATATAGACTATTATTAATAGTTTCTACTTCTTCATTATGAATGAATTTAAGACATTTACGAATAGGAGAAGCAATAGCATGCATAGCAGTTATTTAAGAAAAACCAAAGTTGACTTGAAATTGATCATATGTAGGAACAATAATGAAGGTAGTATCTACAACCTTGTCACAAAGTTCAACGGGCAAGTTAATAGAACCAAGTGCAGGATAGAGGAAACCATTGCAAGTTTTGATCCATGCATCTGATGGATCATAACAATCACGTTGTAGGCCTTTCATAAAAAGATTTTCCTCAGTATTAACATTGATTAAAGATGTGGGATCAACAACAAAACTATGTGTAGGTATCTTAGCAATCCTAGCAAAAATATAAATGGGACCATTGGGAGCCTTAATAGTCTCAGAGTATTAAAGCAAATTGAAAGTTCCCAAGGTTGCTTATCCTTAGTTTGTTTCTAAGGTTTATGTAGAACTAGAAATTGAGGTGGAGGTGAAGGATATTGAACAATAGGTTGGGATACAACAACACTCTCCACATGATTAACAATGTGATTAAGATCATCCATCTTTGAATCGTAAACAATATTCAAAAAACATGGTTGAGTGATAGTATTAGTATCATGTGTAGGTAGAGGATCTGTGTAGATTTGAAGGTTTTGATTAGGAGGAGAGACAAATTTGTTCCCATTACCATCAAAATTATCAACAGATAATGCATTGGAATAAATTAAGTCTTGAACCTTATGCTTTAGAGAATCACATTTTTAGTATCATGGCCATTATGGTGATGGTATTCGCAAAAAGCTTTAGAATCAAAGGATTTTGAAGCTATGGTAGTAGGAAGGAGAAGTCAAATAGGAGGAAAGGTAATCATATTAGCACTTAACAACCTACTCATAATAGAATGTAACTATTCAGAGAGAGGAGTAAATGTATGATTCATTTGGAAGTCAGTGGATGCAAAAGTGGCATTGTGAGATGCAACAACTTGATCAACAACCGCATTCGTCTGTTTATTAATCTTGATGTAGTTGTTAGGTTTCTAAAATTTATTAGGATTAGGAGCATTGTCACTCTTATCAACTAGAATAGGATCTATTGTAGTGTTGCTCTCAAATTGACTCACTTGTAATTGATAATGATGAAGTGCTACACAAAGTTGTTGAAAAAAGGTAAATTTAGTAAGCAGAATCTTATCTCTAATATCCTTTTGTATATTTGAAATAAACATGTGTTGAATATCAATATCAAGAATAGGATAAGAAATCTAAGCATACAAATGCTTAAATCTACCAATGAAATCAATCAATTTTTCATAAATGCTTTGTTTACAATGCATTAAATCTGTTAAGGAAACTTTTGAACCAATGTTATTTTGAAATTGTTGAATGAAGGTATTAGCAAGTTTAGGAAAAGAATCAATGGAATAAGGAAGTAAAGAACAATACCATTGCAAATCCTTATCATGAAAGTTTATAGAAAATAGTTTAGCTAAAATCCTATGGTCATGAGCATAATCACTACAAAGGATTTGAAATGTTTTAACATGAGTAACAGGATTGACTTTACCATTTTAATTTTCTAGACGAGGCATATCAGCTTGTTCAGGAACAATAGCATGGATAATGTCTAAAGATAAGGGACTACCCATATCACATGTAGGAATGCTAAACTTGGATTGATTTAAAGATGCAAGTTGTTGTTGTAAAGATGACATAGTCTAAGCCAAACTAATAATTGTGGAATCATTAGAAGACACAAGTGGCATAGGGTAAAATCACAATAATCTGTCACCCTTTTACAAAGGAAAAGGACGACAAAACCAAAACTATAAAACTTCAAGGGCATAAAATTCACATTTCTGTTGATAATTTGAAGATGATGTAAACTAATGAAATGTGTCAAATAGGCTTAATTGTATGCCTATAATTTTTTTAAAAAAAATTGAACCAAAATTAATATGTTTTTTGAATTTTTAAGGTCTATTTTTCATTTCGTGAAAATACTATAAATCAGAGAGTTTACTTCCCGCCAAATCATTATAAGTAAAACATTAGTTTTTCCTCCAATTTCATAATATGTTTTAGATGACATGTATATCTAGTGCCCAAAAAAAGAAAGAAGTGTTTTCGGTCTATA
>MU224933.1:2701937-2725182 GCA_018584345.1 Thuja plicata
TTTTTTGACATTGTCTAGTTTGACCAGAGAAAAAACCAGCAGAAGTGCAAACTTCTGGATTTTTTATGTTTTTGGGGGTTTGGCTGCCACATGGCATGCCACCTAAGTAGACTCGGCCGAGTGGGACTCGGCCGAGTCAGACTCGGCCGAGTCCTACTTGCCCTCCCATTGGCTCGCGCACGAGCCGACTTGGCCACGTAGGCGCCATTCGGTGCCACGTAAACTCGGCCGAGTTAGACTGGGCCGAGTTTGACTCGGCCGAGCATGACGCGAATGAGCGCCCAAAATTGTCCTTAGGGGTGACAGATTATTGTGCTTTTACCCCATAGAAACATTAGGAAGACTAGGAAAAGTGTAGGAAGTAGCAGGAATAGAAGATACAACCAGTGGAACATTCATAGGAATAGATGAGATTGGGAGAGATGTAGTCATTAAAAGAGGAGTATAAGTAGGAATGTTAGATAAAGGAACAGAAGAAGGCCCTTGACTAATGATAGGATGAGTATATCCTAGATCTTGAGCTTCTTGAGCTAAAGATTTAACATTTGAATGCACAAGATGAGTGATACCACGCAAGAAATTAACACCTTGATCACTATCATGAAGGAATTTCTTAAGAGCCTATATAGCTTGAATGGAATCTTGATTATGGTTTTCTTGAATAAGCCAGTTTCCCATTTTATCAAGTTCGGTTGAGAGTTTTTGCACTTATTCAGGAGGAACTCTTAAATCATCCTCCTCATCATGAGATGAGTAAGAAGATTTATGCTCCATAGAAGGATTATAATCATGAGTATTCAAGTTTTCATTCAGGATCCTAGAGAAAGGAGAAGAAGATTAGTGATCAAAGGAACCCATGAGTCTACGGCTTCTTCTAACCGGGATACTATAAGTAGGACTAGAAGTGGTAAATCTCATAAACCAATGCAATGAAAATGAACTTGATTTAGAAAAAAAAGAGTTTGATTTTAATTTTTGAAAGGGAATGAAAGAACACACAAGAAATCTAATCTAATATGCATGCAAGATATAACATAAAAGATGTAAATCTAACACCAAAAAAGAAAGAGTTGTCTATCGCGGGTTCACCAAAATGTGAAGCATAAAATGATGTGGGTTTGGTTTTGGTGGTGTGTTCATTTAACATAAAATCCCTTACATTTAAATATGTTGTGGGGGTAAATAAGATGCTATCCTTCTATCCTTGGATATGTAAATGAAAGATCCAAGTTGATTAACCCAAAATGAAGGATCAATGCATAAATGAATCAATCATTTGGAAACAAGAATAAGGAAAGAAGATCTTAATTACCCATGTTTGATTGATTAATTTGAAATGTATTTTATATTTAGATAGATTAAAACCTTAATTGAATTGAATAGGAGAAATGCACTAACCTTGAAATATTGCAGATCAAAGAATGTAGTTTTCTAAAGCTTGTGTTGATTTTTTGGAAAATCCAAGACCAGATCTCAAATAGTAACGCAGAGAGGAACAAAACCCAAAAATATTTTCCCATTCTGGGATAGTTATGATATGTACCCTCAAGTCAATGTCACCATTTTCTAGAATTTCCAATTGCACCCTAGGTCACAATCGACCTAAAAAGTCTCAGACTGAAATTCTATTTTCAGATCCTGGAAGTTTACTGAAAAGGGTATCTGAATCTCCGTCCTGATCTTTTATTTCAAACCTGTACTTGCAAGAAGAAGGGGTTTGTTTGTTTGGGGAGGGGTTTGCCTTGGTCAAACCCCAATTTTTGAATTAACCTCAAATATATAATTAAAATTCCTAGAATAAACAAAGTAAATGAAACAATTCACCTTGCTCATGTAAAAGTCCTTGTGGACGATTTGAATCCTTGAATCCATGAGTATGGATGCACCAAATGAATGTAGAATGTAGAATGTAGAATGTTAGATATCTTTAATAAATTTCTTGTAGATCTGAAACACCCATTTTAAATTTCTTGTAGATCTTGAATTGGAAGAAGCTTGGAGGAATGTAGATGGAGAAATCTTCAACAAGAGGGCTCCATGGAGCTTGAATCCTTCAATGGCCACCAATGGATCTCATTGAATAAAATGGATTCTCAAGAAGTGCTTGAGAATGGATGAATGATTCAATGGATACTTAGCTTGCTTAAAATATTTCTTCTTCACCTTTGGATCTCACTCTTCAATTCTTCAAATTTTTAGGATTCTTGATTATGCTTTTGCTTCTCGATGGTTAGAGAAAATGAGAGGAGAAAACTTCCTTTTATATGAAATTAGGGCACAATCTTCTAGAGAGGCCGATATAGGAGAATTAAATTCTAATTGGACCCATGCCCATAGAAGAGGAACTATGTTAAATATAATTTAATATTTTTTGTGCCGAAGTCCAAAACAGCCGACCTGGAAGCGGGAATTAACTTTTTCCAAAGACCGACATCTAGAAACCTGAGATTATAGAATTCAGGCCCTGGACCTGAAAAAGGTCAATTGTGACCTAGGTCAAGGTTGAGGTTGACCTTGACCTAGGTCAAGGTCTTCCTTGACCCAAAAGGTTGACCCCTACCCTAAGGCTAAAGTCCCAGTTTCTCAGTCTGGGTTGCCAGAAATAGGCTGGAAAGAGTGGAAATGGGGCAGAACAGGGGGAGAAAGCCAAATCAAAGTCAGGAACCCATTAAAGGTGCTTGACATGACCCAAAAACACTTTCCTAGAAGGGTAAACAATTCTACCATGGAAGTGCTTCCATTTTCTAACTATAGAAGACGATAGTCTTGTTTTTGGGAGAAACCATTGACCAGATTTTTGTCTCACGCAGAAAATCATGGAGTCAGTTGTTTCTATGTTGCTAAGAAAATATGGAGTGTGTGGCAATTTATTTTTCTTAGGAATAAGTCAACTAAAGTGTTTTGACCAAAATGAGATGTAGGTTGGGGTATTTGGTGCTAGAATGGCTCATGGAAATAGGCGTGAGTAGAAGAAGTGACATCTAAAGCTTTGACATCATTCTTCTAGAGATGATTTATGATCACCGCTGCATGGATTAGATGGTGCCGGTGAATGATTGTTACTTATTTGGGTCTCTATTGTCTCTTATATTTCAAATAAACCACCACCCTTAAATCCATAGCTTTTATATCAAACTATTGTATAATGTTGTAGCACATGTAGTACTTGCAAGTGAAAGCAGGATTGGCAAGTGAAACTTGAATACGAGATAAGAGATAATCACTACAGCCCTAGTAGTCCAAAAATCATCGCAATCACATTACTCTTTGTAGTAAAAGGAATTTACCACCATAGTAAAATATATAAATGCTAAACACTACTTTTTTTATTTGAAATTTTTCATTGGGTTACAAAAATCATGTACATCTAAACTGATTTGAATAGTCTCAAGAATCCTAGATTTATTTCTCACCTCCAAATTATATTTGGTGATCATCATGAATATCTTTCTAGTAGCCAATTTTGTAGACATAGGTCATCCATAGAATGATGTTGCCTGGCTGAAAAACAAAACAGGAAAAAATTAAAAGGCATATGAGAAGACATAAAAAAGGATGTACACATTATTACATAGTCTTATGATTTAACTAACTGCATATATTTATTTATACAAAAGTAAGGCATATAGACTTCCATTTTACCAAGTTAACTTGTGTAACATATAAAATGGAGGTCACCAAAATGTAAGATAAGAAATGGAGATGATGACCTAATGTTACACTTAAAATTTAATGACTGTTATAAGAATGATGAAGAAGGTAAGATTGTCCTCTTAATCCAAAATTTGTTAAAGGGAAGATCTACATTGATTAACCCTGAGGAAAGGATCAATGCATAAATGAATCAACCTATTAAGGTTAAGGATAAAGAGAAAAACCCTAATTCATGTTTTATAGAAGAGAGTGTGATAGATTTAGAAAGATTAATAACTTTAAATGAAATGGATATGAGGAAATTACTAACCTTGAGATGTTATGGATCTGAAGAATGCTATTTCTAGGGGTCTATACTCAGTCTCTAGAAAATTTGATACCAGATTTGGCATAGAAATGTAGAGACAAACAAAACCTTGAAATATTTTTCCATTCTGACATAGTTCCAATTTGTACCCCCAAGTCAATGTCACCATTGACCCAGAATTTATGATTCTGGCCTAGGGCAGAATCGACCTAACAATTCTCAAAATGAAAATCTGTCTCTGGATCCTAAAAGTTTGTCGAAAAGGGTACCTGAATTTACACTCCAATTTGTTGTTCCGAACCTGTATCTGTAAGAAAAGTGGATTTGTTTCTTGTGGGGAGGGGTTTCCCTTAGTTAAACCCCGATTTAGGAATTAACCTTGAAATAAAAAATTGAAATAAAGAATGCTAGCAAGTAGTAGAACTAATTCTAATAATGAAGCTATGATATTCAAATAGATATGCAATTGTATTTCAAATGTAAACAAGTATGAAAATATGAAAGCTTGGACTCAACTAGAAACCATAAACCTCCATGATTGTATGCTTGGAATCCACCTTGAAGAGAAAATGAAAAGTTCTTTGAGGATGCAAAAAGGATCTTGAAGGAAGATCACACCACCATGACGGATACATCTAGGGCTTGAATGATGAATCTTGAATGCTTGAACCAAATCCTTTCAAAGGCTTGAAAGCTTGAATCCTTCATCTTTAATGGAGAACTTGAATGCTTGAGAGGAAGATTTGAACCCTTTGAAAGCTTGAAAAAATGTAGAACAATGGATGCTTGAACTTTTTTCTCTATGTAATATATAAAATATGGGGTTAAGAATATGTAAGGTGTTGGAAAATGTAAGGTGATTTGATTGTTAATTTTTGTTTGATTTAATTAAAGTGTGTTGAATTCCTTAACCCTACTTTATACTTACTTGAATTTAATTGATTGTCTCTTACAATTCTGATTAGGGAGAAGATAAGATGTTCCTCTTTTATTCCCAAATGCACAAATGGAAGATCCAAGTTGATCAACCCAAGAGAAGGGTTAATGCACAAATGAATCAACTATTCAGAAAGGAGAATAACAAGAAGGATATCTTAAATTCTGTTAATTGATTAAATGAATATGTTTGATTATAGTAATTGAAAAGGATAGGAAGAAGAACAAACCTTACAAAATTGTAGATCAAAGAATGCTATTTTCTGAGTTCTGTAGACTATTTTTGGAAAAAAATGACAGTTGATCCCGAACCAGAACGTAGAGACAAACAAAACCCAGAAATATTTTTCCATTCCAATGTCATCTTATGAAAAATGTCAACCTTGACCCACAAATGTCAACCCTGACCCAATAATGTCGACCCTGACCTGCACAGGTCCTACAGAGAATCTGTTCACACCGTCCGAAAGAAAGCCGGAAAGGGTACCCAGATCTGGTCTCAAATCTGCTATTCTAAACCTGTACATGTAAGAAAAAGAGGATTGTTTGTTGTGGTGGAGGGGTTTGCCTTGGTCAAACCCCAGTTTTGGAATTAATCTCAAATATATGTAATTGAAATTGCAGAAATAGACAAAGTAAATGCTTAAATTCACCTTGCTTGTAAAAGTCCTTGTGGCGGATTTGAATCCTTGGATCCACAAGTATGCTTCAAAATGTGGAATGTAGAAAAGTAGGATGTCTTCAATCTCTTGCTTGTAGATCTCCAACACCAAGTCTTGAATGGGTTCTTGAATTTGGAATAGGCTTGGAAGAAGGTGGATGGAGAGATCACCAACAGGGCACCATGTAGCTTGAATCCTTCAATGGCCTCCAATGGATCTCCTTCATGAAAATGGATGCTTTCTTGAAATCTTTCTTGATTGCTTGCTTGAATCTTGACTTGATGATGTTTCTTAATTTCTCAAGGATGCATAGGCTTCAATAGAGGACTTAGAGAAAATGAGGGGAGAAAGGCTCCCTTTTATATGAAATTAGGGCACAATCTTCTAAGGAGGCCGACATAGAATAATTAGATTTTCATTAAATAATTTACCCCTAGGAGAGGACCTATATTAAATATAATTTAGGAATCGATTCTTTCAAACCCAAAACAGCCGACCCGAAAGTGGGAAAATACTTTTTGCAAAGACCGACATCCAAAACTGTGAGACCCCAAGATCTGAACCCTGGGTCAAGGTCAAGGTTGACTTGGATGTAGGTTAGGGTTGAGGTTGACCCTAACCTAGGTCAAGGTCAAGGTTGACATAGACCTAAAAGGTTGACCCTGATCCTGAAGCCCAAAATCACCAGTCTGCAGTTTAGAATGTAGAAATCAGGCTAAATAGGAGTGGAAAAATGGACAAAACAGGGGGGAATCCATGTCAAGATCAGGAACCCATTCAAGGTTCTTTTCATGAACCCAAAACACTTACTCAGAAGGCTAAATAAGTCTAAAATGGAAGTGCTTCCATTTTTTGACTATACATTTAGCCCCCACTTTAGCAAGAGTATGAGCTCAACACAAACTCTTGGTAAAGGAGAGCATATAGAAAAGACAATCTTATTGGAACCAAAAGGGATAAAGAAACCCTCAAGCCCCCAAGGGACTTAAGTCTTTATCAAACCTAAGATCATGATAAGAGAGACATCACTTAGTTAAGGTGGGAGAGCAAGGGTGTGATTATCTCGCCCAATGAGAACTTATGTCTCATTGTGAACCACACAAAAAGTGTAATTGGAAAGATGGAGTTGAACTGCCTTATGAATGTGGCTACTCACTAGTCAACCCATAAAGGAGATCCATTCTTAAAGGGATCAAAATTTTGTTAATTGAAAACTTGCGGGATCAAGAGATCCGTGTAAATTTAAACTAGAGGGATCAAGAGATCCTAAAGAAGTAAAAATGACCATGCTTTAAGGATTAGTTTCTTTTAATCCATAAAGGGAAAATTTGTAAATCTTGAAAACTATTTTGAATGTGTGTGTGTGGAAAGAGTGAGTAGAGTGTATGCCCCCACATTAAATTCATTGCTAACACTTTAACAGGAGCAATGGTTTTAACGGAAACATCGACAACTCTACGGATTATGTTTCCACTGCAAGAAGCCCCCAAAGGAAGACAAATCAACAGAAATAAAACATAAATATACATAAGAACAGAAGATGGATCTACCTAATGTGGGGTCAGTATGATCATAAGATAACATGTACATAGAAATATAATATTATTGCAAATGAATTGACATCATTCCCCAAATAAAGTAGAACTACAATCACAAAGGAAGAAAGAAACTTAAGAATTACGAACAGGAATCTTTTCAGACCACAACATTAAGACCAAAAAGAATTAGTGCTACCATGTCCCAGATCCAAGAAGATTATACAAGGTAAATAGTTACAAACAATAGCAAAAGTATGACATAACATGAAACAACATATAGAAGAATGTAGATACATATAGAGGAATTGAACAATAGTTTTGATTCCTTTATCACCTTGCACCAACAGAGTAACAAGGGTCGTATAAATAATCTAACAAACATTTAGAAAAACACATTATGGGGAAGCACAATACAACATATAAGCACAAAAAAGGGCTACCATAAAGGATGAGCCAATCAATCATGTTTTCAACCCTCCCCATCTTGCTTTATGTTATTTAGGGTAGGTGGAAAACTCGCAAGAGGGACTTTATCCAATATAGTAGGAATGATAGCTAGTTCCAAACAAGGATCCTCTTGAGAATCACAATGCTCATTACTAGGTGTAATTGTTAATTGAGTTGAAAGCATATGAGGTAAATCATTATCAAGATCAACGGTCTCGTATTCATCACTAAGATCAATAGGATCATTGAGAGTGTCCTCCTCATCAAGGTTGATTGAAATAGGATCCAAGATGCGAATATGATCATCATACTCATTCGTCTTAACATCATGAATATGAACATCCAATACATCCAGCATAGGTTGATCAAAGGTAGGTAATGAGTTTCGTATCATAGAAGCATGGGCTCTAGCATTAGCTCTATGCTTCTTACGATGTTCATTAGCATATTTGTTACATTTAACTTTGTTTGGCACACGTTGAGAACTAGGAGGAATGACAATAGGTTCCTTCACGGGTTCTATAGGAGGATTCTCAATAAGTTGCAATGAAATAGTATAAGTTTGAGTAGTAGAATTAGAAGTAATTGATAAAGGAGGTATGCAAGGAGTAGGCAAAAGACCATGGTTGGAATCAATCTGAGGCATACTTAACTCAGCAATTTTGTGATGTTTGTAAGATTGATAGGAACGAAAGAGATGCTCAGGGTGAGGAGGACATGAATTAGGTAATGAAGGTCAAAGAAAATTGAGAGTAGCACAATCTCTAGGCCTAGAATGTTGAAACAAACTATGATTAATTGTTTTGACTTCTCAATTATGAATGAACTTAAGACATTTATGAATGGGAGAAGCAATAGCATGCATATCAATTATCCAAGGTAAACCAAATTTGATTTGGAATTGATCAAAAGTAGGAATAATGATGAAGGAAGTATCTATATCTTTACCACAAAGTTCAACAGGTAAGTTAATAAAACCAAGTGCAGGATAAAGAAATCCATTACAAGTTTGGATCCATGCATTAGATGAGTCATAAAAATCACTTTGTAAGCCTTTCATAAAAAGATTTTCCTTAGTAATGAAATTTATTAAAGATGTGGGATCAACTAGACAACCACGAGTAGGTATCTTAGCAATCCTATCATAGATATAAAGGGGACCATCGGGAGCCTTAATTGTTTCAGAATCATCAAAGGTAATTAAAATTTCCCTAGGTCGCTTATCCTTAGTTTGTTTTTGAGTTTTAGATGGAATTGGAAGTTGAAGTGGAGGTGAAGGATCTTGAAAAATAAGTTGAGATGGCGCAACACTCTCCACATGATTAACAATGTTATTAAGATCATCCATCTTTGAATAAAAAATAATGTCTACAAAAGATGGTTGAGCTATAGTATTAGTATCATGTGTAGGTAAAGGATTGGTATAGATTTGAAGGTTTTGATTAGGATGAGAAACAAATTTATTCCCATTACCATCAAAATTATCAACAGACAAAACTTTAGAATCAATTAAGTCTTGAATCTTATGCTTTAGAGAGTAACATTTTTTAGTGTCATGGCCATTTTGGTGATGGTATTGGTAGAAAGCTTTAGAATCAAAGGATTTTGAAGCTATCATGGTAGGAAGGAGAGGTTGAATAGGAGGCAAAGTAATCATACTAGCACTTAACAACCTACTCATTATAGAATGCAAAGTTTCAGAGAGAGGAGTAAACGTATGATTCATACGGAAAGTAGTGGATGTAGGAGCACTATTAGATGTAGCCGCAACTTGATCAGCAACCGCATTTGTCTGTTTATTAATCTTGACATAGTTTTTAGGTTTCTTAAACTTATTAGGATTAGGAGCATTGTCACCCTTATCAACTGGAACAGGAGCCATTGGAGTGTTGCTCTCAAACTAACTCACTTGTAATTAATAATGGTGAAGTGTTGCACACAATTGTTGAAAGGAGGTAAATTCAGTAAGAAGAATCTTATCCCTAATATCTTTTTGTAAATTTGAAATAAACATATGTTGAATATCAATATCAGGAACATGATAAGAAATCTGAGCATACAAATGCTTAAATCTACCAATAAAATCAGTCAAATTTTCCTTACTATTTTGTTTATAATGAATTAAATCAGATAAGGACACTTGTGGTCCAATGTTATTTTGAAATTGTTGAATGAAGGAATTAGCAAGTTTAGGAAAATAATCAATGGAATAGGGAGGTAAGGAACAATACCATTGTAAAGCCTTATCTCGAAAGGTTCTAGCAAACAATTTAGCTAAAATCCTATGGTCATGAGCATAATCACTATAAAGGATTTGAAATGTTTTAACATGAGTAACAGGATCACCTTTACCATTGTAATTCTCAAGACGAGGCATATCAGCTTGCTGAGGGACAGTAGCACATATGATGTCTACGGATAAAGGACTACCCATATCACATGTAGGAATGCTAAATTTAGATTGAGTTAAGGATGCAAGTTGTTGTTGTAAAGATGACGTTGTTTGAGCCAAACTAATAATTGTAGAATCATTAGAGGAAACAGGTGGAATAAAAATATTAGGAACACTAGGAAAAGTGTAAGAAGTAGCAGGAATAGAAGACACAACTGGTGGAACATTAGGAACCATAGCTGGAAGAGGTTTAGTATAAGTAAAAGGCACATTATGATATGAAGGTTGTGAGGTAGGTAATGATACCAATGGAGCACTCACAGGGATAGGTGCACTTGGGAGAGAAGTTGTTATCAAAGGAGGAGTGTAAGTAGGAATACTAGGTAGAGGAACAAAAGAAGGTCCTACACTAGTGACAATAGGTGTGAATCCTAACTCCTGAGCCTCTTGAGCTAAAGGTTTAACATTCAAATTCACAAGATGAGTAATATTACGTAAGAAATTAATACCTTGATCATTATCACAGAGAAATTTCTTAAGAGCCTCTATAGCTTGGATATAATCTTGATTATAGTTTTCTTGGATAAGCCAATTTCCCATTTTATCAAGTTCGGTTGAAAGGTTTTGCACTTGTTTAGGAGGAACTCTTAAGGCGTCATCTTCATCATGAGAAGAGTGAGAAGAGTTATGCTCCATAGAAGGATTGGAATCATGAGTTATCAAATTATCATCTGGGATCCTTAGGAAAGGAGAGGAAGAATCAGGATACATGGAACCCATAAGTCTACGGCTTCTTCTAACTGGGATACTATAAGTAGGACAAGATGTGGCAAAGCTCATACACCAATATAATGCAAATGAACTAACACAACATTTTGATCTATTGAATTTAAATGCAAATTGAAAGAACATGCAAGATCTAGCATAAACAATGTAAATCTAACACCAAAAAGAAAGAGTTGTCTATCGCGGGTTCACCAAAATGTAATATATAAAATATGGGGTTAAGAATATGTAAGGTGTTGGAAAAGGATAAGGTGATTTGATTGTTAATTGTTGTTTGATTTGATTAAAGTATGTTGAATTCCTTAACCCTACTTTATACTTACTTGAATTTAATTGATTGTGTATTAAAATTGTGATTAGGGAGAAGATAAGATGTTCCTCTTTTATTCCCAAATGCACAAATGGAAGATCCAAGTTGATCAACCCAAGAGAAGGGTTAATGCACAAATGAATCAACTATTTGGAAAGGAGAATAACAAGAAGGATATCTTAAATTCTGTTAATTGATTAAATGAATATGTTTGATTATAGTAATTGAAAAGGATAGGAAGAAGAACCAACCTTACAAAATTGTAGATCAAAGAATGCTATTTTATGAGGTTTGTAGACTATTTCTAGAAAAACTGATAGTTGATCCCAAACTAGAATGCAGAGATGAACAAAACCCAAAAATATTTTTTCATTCTGATGTCGTCTTATGAAAAAGGTTGACCTTGACCCACAAATGTCAACCCTAACCCAATAATGTCGACCCTAACCTGTACAGGTCCAACAGAGAATCTGTTTGCACCGTCCAAAAGAAAGCCAAAAAGGGTATCCAGATCTAGTCTCAAATCTGCTGTCCTGAACCTGTACCTGTAAGAAAAAGAGGATTGTTTGTTGTGGGGGAGGGGTTTTCCTTGGTCAAACCCTAGTTTTGGAATTAACCTCAAATATATGTAATTGAAATTGCAAAAATACACAAAGTAAATCCTTAAATTCACCTTGCTTGTAAAAGTCCTTGTGGCAGATTTGAATCCTTGGATCCACAAGTATGCTTCAAAATGTAGAATGTAGAAAAGTACGATGTCTTCAATATTTTGCTTGTAGATTTCCAAAACCAATTCTTGAATGGGTTCTTAAATCTGGAATAGGCTTGGAAGAAGGTGGACGGAGAGATCACCAAAAGGGCACCATGTAGCTTGAATCCTTCAATGGCCTCTAATGGATCTCCTTCATGAAAATGGATGCTTGAAATGGATGAATGCTTGCTTGAAAGCTTTCTTGATTGCTCACTTGAATCTTCACTTGATGATGTTTCTCAATTGCTCAAGGATGCATAGGCTTCAATAGAGGACTTAATGAAAATGAGGGGAGAAAGGTTCCCTTTTATATGAGATTAGGCCACAATCTTCTAAGGAGTCCGACATAGGAGAATTAAATTTCCATTAAAGCATTTACCCCTAGGAGAGGACCTATATTAAATATAATTTAGGAATCAGCACTTCAAAACCCGAAACAGCTGACCCGAAAGTGGGAAAATACTTTTTGCAAAGACCGACATCCAAAACTGTGAGACCCCGAGATTTGAACCCTGGGTCAAGGTTGAGGTCAACCTTGACCTACGTTAGGGTTGAGGTTGACCCTAACCTAGGTTAGGGTTGAGGTCAACATTGAACTAAAAGGTCAACCCTGACCCTGAAGCCCAGAATCACCAATCTGCAGTTCAGAATGTAGAAATCGGGCTAAACAGGAGTGGAAAGAAGGGTAGAACAAGGAGAAGCCATGTCAAGATCAGGAACCCATTCAAGGCACTTTTCATGACCCCAAACCACTTACTCAAAAGGATAAAGAAGTCTAAAATGGAAGTGCTTCCATTTTCCAACTATACACTCTATTATAGTTGTTCTTCTTGCTTAGAGATACGTCACTTAGAGCATGACATTATCCTTCTTATCACTTAGTTCATGGTTAGAGAAAATGAGAGGAGAAAACTTCCTTATATATAAAACTAGGGTAAAATATTCTAGAGAGGCCTACATAGGAAAATTAAATTCCAATTAGACCCATATCCCTAGGAGAGGACCTATATTAAATATAATTTAAGAATCTTCACTTTGGAACCCAAAACAGCCGACCCAGAAGTAGGAAATGAATTTTTGATGACCTCTGGCAGCTGACAAACTTATAGATTTGAAAGGAGGACCTAGGTCAGGGTCAAGGTCATCCTTGACCTAGGTCAAGGTTGAGTTTTACCTTGACCTAGGTCAAGGTTGAGGTTGACCTTTACCCAGGGAGTCAGATACCTTGGAAAATATGCGAGAAGGGAAAGATGGTACCTAGAGAGGCCCAATCAGGGTCCTAAACAAACACAGAAGTAGGAGAGGATGCAAAAATGAGGGGAAAATATGATGGTGGAAAAAAACACCCCTTAAGGATGGATAAAAGTTCTTAACATGGAAGTGCTTCCATTTTAAGATGATACATTAAGCCCCCACTTTAGCGGGAGTATGGAAATCAAACATACTCACAGTAAAGTTAGAAGAAAGACTCTAGTGGATCACAACTTGGTAGAACATCACTAAGTCAAGGACATGAGCCCTCACACCAAGGATTCTAACTCAACATACATGCATAAAGATATGAAAGTAAAAAGAAATTAATCATAGAAAACATAGATGACTACATAAGCAAGTAAAGAGCAACACTATAGATAACATAGCTTCATGATCTAATCCTACTAGCATGAAAGCAAAAGAGAGAAAAGAGATAGTGATTACCTCACCTAGTAATATGCCCACCTTACCATGAATCACCAAGGAGGGAGATCCCAATAGGTTCACCCATAAACTATTCTTTGTAATTGTAATGCATCTTCTGACAACTTTTGAAATATCCATAGATCCACATTCTTGTATCACTATGGAATATAAAATGCGTGTCTTTTAAGGATTTAGAAACTTATGTGCATTACCTGCCAAGGATTTAGCATATTTTAAAAGTTGTATCTCTTCAAGATTTAGCAAATTATGTGTGTTACCTTCCAAGGATTTAGAAAAAATAAAAATAAAAATGCGTGTCTCTTCAGGATTTAGCAACTTATGTGCATTACCTTCCAAGGATTTAGCAAAAATAAAAAATAAAAATGTGTGTCTCTTCAGGATTTAGCAACTGATGTGCGTTACCTTCCGAGGATTTAGCATGTTGTAAAATGTAAACTAATGTAAAATATAGTATAAGGGTGATCCTATATATGTCGCCCTCCTTATCATGACTACCCACTAGGCAGGATAAGGAAGAAAAAGAGGATACCTACTTCATAAGGTAAGGAAATATCCAGCTTAACAACAATATACACTATATATCCTTAGTAAAGAGTATTTACTTTTACTTCTAAGAGCATAGATAATCATCAATTGGTTATGTCACATATGTAAAAAGGATCCTCAAAGAGGAAGAGATATTATCATCAATACCCCCACCATAGAGGAGTGCTTAGGATAAGATTTCATATTCAAAAGAAAAGAGGGACCAAAGATTCAATCATCAAAACCCCTATGGGGAAGAGGAAGAGGAATCTCAAAATGAAGGAGTCAAACTCTAACCAAAAGAAAAGGCAATTGTTTATAAAGAACATAATTTTCAAAATAAAGAAGAGGTGATGACCTAGGACAATCACCTCCATATAAGAGGGTATCCATATCCAAAAGCATAAATATTTTTAAGGAAATAATTTGGTAGATAAACAAATGCCTCTATGCTAAGGAAAATATATCCTTAGATAGAGGAAGAAGGAAAATACCTTGCCTCCCAGGGATGAAAGAAAGGGATATATCAAATATATCAAGAGATGTTGTAGCAAAGAGACATCTTTACAAAACAAAATTTCCTAGAAAAGATATCATGAGTGTTTATGAGTGAATGAAGTATGTACCATAATAGAAAATTATAAGGATAGAATGTAGAAAGAATAACCAATTAAACTCAAAACAAAATACATGCTAAGAGAAAAATGGATCTTAGAAGACTGGAATGAAATACCTCTTTCCCCCCAGTGAAGAGACAAGAGGAGAAAAATGATCTAATTTATAGAAGAATGAGGGGAATTCCCTATATAAAAATTATGAAGAAATTGTAATACTGTAAGAGAATGAGTTATAATTACTAAAGCAGCTCTTTCTCTAACATACAGTTTGAAATGCACACAATTCGCAAGTAAATGTTTATTACTATATTGAAAAGGTTATTTGTATTTAGAGAGAGCATTTTTTGGCATAGGTTTAAAGATTTCTTTCGTAGAATTCATTAGCTGGACATACACTCTTTTAGTGACATCTTGAGGTGTATCTGGGTGATCCAAGGAAGTTGTTGGAAGAAGGACATGAAGAGGAGGATGATAGTTAAGGTCTGTCACCTTGAATTGAGAAGGAGGGAAACCTATACCAAGCATATTTTTTTTAGGGGATGAATGAATCAGGTTTTTAATGCCTTTTTAATTAATACCAAGCCCTAAACCCTTATAGCCTTGTTTATCTACCATAGTATATCTGGTAGTGTACATATCGTGCAAAGCTTCTACAAGAGGAGATTGATTATGGTGTTCATGAGAAAATATTGTATATGGTGGAATGATAGGTTGAGAAGAGGTTTCCTTGTTTTTCCCTCTAATATCATCATGGATTGGATATGAAGGGGAAGGTAAATGGAATAATTCTTTAACATTGGCATCATGAACCTTAGCTTGAACCCCATCATAAGTGTGGGAAGAACTAGGGATAGAAGATGGAGAAATAGAAATAGGAATATTTGGAATTGGATTAGGATTGATAGGATTAAGATTAAGAATATTAGGAACTAGATTAGGAATGATAGGATTAGGATTAGGAAAATTAGTAAATGGGGTATCATCTACAAAAATTTGCACATAATCCAAAAGAGCAATAAGTCCACTACACAAATCCTTAATGAAATTTTTGAAAGTAGGAAGACTAGTATTAGTTAATCTAAAAATAGCATAAGCAAGTGAAACATGAAAATTAACAAACATGATGAAATGAATGATACTCTCATATACATCATAAGTACTATAAAGAGATGCTAAAAGAAGCATAATGAGAAAAATAGACATACCCCAAAGCATCTTAAAGATCTTCAAAGTGAATGAAATGCAAGAACTATTTTTATATTTTTATGCGTATGTAGATTTATTTATATTTTAAAATGCAAGAGCATAAAATAAAACTAATTTAATATGAAAGATCTAGTCTCTAAGAAAAAGAAGCAACGCATCTAACACCAAAAAGAAAGAGTTGTCTATCACGGGTTCACCAAAATGTAAAATATTAAATGCAGGTCACCAAAATGTAAGATAAGAAATGGAGATGATGACCTAATGTTACATTTAAAATTGGAATGTTTACTGAAATGTATGGGATAAATTTAATGTGTGTTATAAGAATGATAAAGAAGGTAAGATTGTCCTCTTAATCCCAAATTTCTTAAAGGGAAGATCCAAATTGATTAACCCTAAGGAAGGATAAATGCATTAATGAATCAACCTATTAAGGATAAGGATAAAGAGAAAAACCCTAATTCTTGTTTTTTCGAAGAGAGTTTGATAGATTTAGATAGATTAATAACTTTAATTAAAATGGATATGAGGAAAGTACTAACCTTGAGATGTTACAGATCTGAAGAATGCTATTTTGGGGGGTCTGCAGTCAGTTTCTTGAAAATCTGAGACCGCATCTGGAATAGAAATGTAGAGACAAACAAAACCTAGAAATATTTTTACATTCTAAGACCGTTCTGATTTTTACCCCCAATTCAATGTCACCATTGACCCAGAATTTTCGATTTTGACCTAGGGCAGAATAGACCTAAAAATTCTAAGACTAAAAATCTGTCTCCAGATCCTGAAATTTTTTCGAAAAGGGTATCCAAATCTACACTCCAATATGCTATTCCAAACTTGTACCTATAAGAAAGATGGATTTTTTTGTTGGGGGGAGGGGTTTTCCTTAGTAAAACCCTGATCTAGGAATTAACCTTGAAATCAATAATTGAAATAAAGAATGCTAGCAAGTAGTAGAAGTAAATATAATAATGAAGCTATGATATTAAAATAGATATGCAATTGTATTTCAAATGTAAAAAAGTATGAAAATATGAAAGCTTGGACTCAATGAGAAACCATAAACCTATATGCTTCTATGCTTGGAATCCACCTCGAAGAGAGAATGAAAAGGTATTTTAGGATGCACAAGGGATCTTGAAGGAAGATCACACCACCATGATGGATAGATCTGGGGCTTGAATGATGAATCTTGAATGCTTGAACCAAATCCCTTCAAAGACTTGAAAGCTTGAATCCTTGATCTTCAATGGAGAACTTGAATTCTTGAGAGGAAAACTTGAACACTTTGAAAGATTGAAAATATGTAGAACAATGGATGCTTGAATTTTTTTCTTAATGATAGTGGTTCTTCTAGCTTAGAGAGACCTCACTTAGATCTTGAGATTATCTTTATTATCACTTAGTTCATGGTTAGAGAAAATGAGAGGAGAAAACTTCCTTATATATGAAACTAGGGCACAATCTTCTAGAGAGGCCTACATAGGATTATTAAATTCCAATTAGACCCATACCCCTAGGAGAGGACCTATATTAGATATAATTTAAGAATCATCACTTCGGAACCCAAAATAGCTCACCTAGAAGTAGGAAATGAATTTTTTATGACCTCCAACAAATGACAAACTTCCAGATTTGAAAGGGGGACCCAGGTCAAGGTCAAGGTCATCCTTGACCTAAATCAAGGTCAAGGTCGACCTTGACCCAGGGAGTCAGAACCCCTGGAAAATATGCCAGAAGGGAAAGATGGTGTCCAGAGAGGCCCAATCAGGGTCCTAAATAAACATAGAAGTAGGAGAGGATGTAGAAATGAGGGGAAAATATGATGGCGGTAAAAAAAAAAACCCTAAGGAGGGCTAAATGTTATTAACATGGAAGTGCTTCCATTTTAAGATGATGCAACTTGAGGTTTCTATTATCATCATAATTTTGAAAGAAATGTTGATGCTAATCTCAACCAGGATGCTACTGAAATTGTGTGCATTCCAAAAATTTCATAGAACATATGATACTAAGTTGTTTTCTATTGGAAATTATGCAATTTTGTATCTCTGTGATTTTTATTTCTCAATAAACTATTTATGTATGTTATATCTCGTATTATTTTTTCTTGAATTAAGTGGATGGACTTCTTACAGTCATATACATTTTCTATCAAGCATAAGAAATGGATTGTAAACAAGGTTACTGATGCTCTTAGTAGGAGACACCTAACTACCCAAACCATTTAGTTGGAGAGTTTTCAATTTCATGCCATGAAGGATATGTATGTTAAGGATGAAGATTTCAAAGAGGCTCATCAGATTTGTACTGAGGTGACAGACAAATACCACATTGATTTATCAGAGTTTATTGTGCAAGATGGTCTTCTTTTCAAGGGAAGTTCATTGTGTCCCAAAAGGATCCATGAGAGGGAACATTATTAAAGAAAAGCATTTTCGAAGCCTAGCTGGTCACTTTGGGGTGGATAAAACATTGGAACTGGTTAGAAGGTTCTACCACTGGCCCAAATTGCAGACAGATGTTAGGAGTTTTGTGGATAGTTCTTCAATTTTCTAACAAGCCAAAGGGCATACCTCCAATGCAAGGTTATACACTCCTTTACCCATCCCTTGAAAACCTTTGGATTTAGTAAGTATAGACTTTGTCCTAGGTATTCCAAAGACCAAGTCTAGATTTGATAGCATTTATGTTGTAGTTGACAGATTTATATCTGGATTATTCTTTAGAGAAGTTGTGAGAATCCATGGACTACAATTGTCAATCATTTCAGATAGGGATCCTAAGTTCTTAGGCTATTTTTGGAGAACACTAAGGAGAAAGTTAGGGACAAATGATTCACTGTCCTTTGCATATCACCCACAGCCTAATGGCCATGAAAAAGTCATAAACAAGTCTCTTGGAAACCTTCTAAGATGCCTCACACAAGAACATGGGGCCACTTGGGATACTATCATAGCACAAGAAGAATTCACATTCAATGATTCAGTAAATTAGAGTACTGGTTTAACTCCATTCCAAATCGAGTCTATAGCACTCACCCTAGACGGGTATTGGAACTCGGAGATATCAAAGACATGGACAAAAGGAGTGCACTAGCTAAAGACTTTTCTGAAGTGATGAAGAATATCCATGACCAACTACAGATCAAAATGTAGCATACCACAGAGAAATATAAAGCACATGATGATAGAAAGAGGAGAGACTTACTGTTCAAAGTGGGCGATTTAGTGATCATCCACCTTAAGAAGAAGAGTCTACCCAAAGAAAAATACACAAAGATTATGATGAAAAATCTTGGCCATTTCAAGATTATAAAGAAATGTGGCAACAATGCCTATAGAATTGATCTACCTTCTCACATTGGCTTATCACCTATTTTCAATGTTGTAGATATCTATTATTACAAAGGTTTAGTTAGCACTACGAATCTTGTAGGTAATCAAGAGCCTCTTACACTCCAACCACTCAAGGACATGCGCCAAGCAGCTCCTCCTGAGATTGAAAGCATCCTAGACAAGAGAGTGAACAAGAAAACTAGGAGAGGCACTTACTATGAGTACTTAGTCAAATGGAAAACCCACCCACTGAAGATTATACCTGGATGACCCTCAAAGATAGTCAAAAGATAGGTTATCCACTTGAAGAACTCCCAACTCAAGATACTTGAGTTACTTTTGCTTTGGGGAGTATGGTGCAGGAGACCTCCTCGAGTTCTTATTTTCTTGCTTTCGGTTTTTGTAATAAGGTGCATCCTTGAGATCACCCCTGTGTGTGCTTGTGTGGGTCTATGATGTAAGTTGAAGGACCTTAAGGTGAGTTATAAACCTATGGGTTCCTGAAACCATGGTTAGACCATGTTAGCCTTTTGGTGATTTTAGTGTTTGGTTAGAAGTTTGTGTTTTAAGTCCTTAGAATAGGTTCTTGTCATGTTTTGAACCCCTCCCACATCCTTGGAAATGGGTAAGGTTTGCATTTTCCCAAAATAGCAACTTTCCCATATGTTTCCAAAAAGTTGTCTTTTCGCAAAATGTTGCATGAGCAACTTTTGCAAAATATCGCTCGAAGAATGACAACTTCATTGTAACTAGCCACACCAACTTATTGAAGAATTTGTAACACCTAGATTATTCCATTAGGTGATCTAATACCTTCCATGAAGGGAAGAACTTACTCTGTACGAATTTTGATGTTCAGAAGAGGAAATAGAAGAGTTTTTTTAGTTATTTTGATAGTGTATAGCCTAGTAAGGATTCATCTTGTGGATCGAGTTGCATAAATTGGTGATGTCTTGAGATCCTTAACCATTCCAGTTGCTTTGAGTTACTTTTTTGAAGTTTGTTAAATGTTATAGATTTTATTTACTCATTGCCTGAGAAACCAAAGCTTCCTAGGCCAGTCACAAAGATATGATCCTAACTTGAGATTTCTCCAGTGCATCTACTCGGCCACTTGGAAAATAAAAGTTAGGATCATGTTCCTTAAGAATCCTAAAGCACAGAAACTCAAATTTAGTCCTAATATTTATGAGACAAAGCCCTAGGCTAATTATCTCTATTTAATTAGCCTAGCTCTTGAGTACAGTCACATGCATGTGCAATATAGGTTTGGGAGGATCAAAATAATGGTGGTTCTAGACTATTTTGTGGTAGAGGAATCCATACAAGCCATTACATTTACTCTATGAACCCACCTTTGACCACTTTCTTAACAAACCAAGCTTAATCTAGCTAATTAGGCATGTGTTCTTTGTGAGAGTTCATGGGTGCAAGAGTGGAGTGAAGTGTTAAGGCTTTGATGGATTTAAAAAAACCATAAAGGGTGTCTATAAACCAAATTAGATTGAGTATATCCTTTTGCAGTTTAAATTTATGTCCAAAAAACTCTCTGGATAGGGCTATAAGGAATCCTAGACCCTTTAGAGTTTGACCCTCCTTGGGTCTGCAAGACTGAATCCATTGGTGGATTTTCTATCCTTAGGGTCTATTTGAAGTGTTCAATCACTTAGATTAGTAGTTCTAACTCTCTGGTGAAGATTTAAGTCATTGTGTTTGGTTTAGGGAAAGTGTCACTAAAGAAGACACCCTAGAAAGACAATGGTGGAGTTGGGGTGTTCAAGAAACAAGTATGAAGAGTTTATAAGGATTTGGAGCCCATCAAGGTTTTCTTGCAGTGCTCTCTGCATCAATTTATATATCACTTTATAATAAATATATATTCTATATATTTATTATTATCCAAGGTTGTTGATATTTTTTGTAAAGGCGATAATATCAGCACTCTGTCTTGACCTTGAGGAAATGATCCACTTATAGATCCTTCATCACAGAACATAACCAAAATAGATTCCTTATCCAATGATGCCACAATATTCTTATCTATGTTAATAGATTTCTATGTACTAGATATGATGAGAACACATATGTTCCTTATCATTCCTCAACCATTCATCTCTTATCCATATGAGAATTATGGTAGCATCAAGTCATATGATGCTTACCAACCGAATGTAGATTTCCTAGATCCATGAGTCACATTAACTTTTTTTAATATCAAGTCCTTGATATTGAAGGTCGCATCAAGTCCATGATGCTTTCAAAATTCAATTCATCTTGACGCAAACATCAAAATCATGATGCTTCTATCCAATTCCATCTATAGTAGGACATACCCTTTTCAATATATCACTCTCTGATAGAAGTAGCATAAACATATTGAATACCTTATTCAGTAGTATCATAGATGATATACTTATTAAGGTAGAACCCTATCTACCAATATGATGATTCATGTCATCATTCCCAAGGTGTACATATCATCTTTTCGTAAACTTTACCCATATGCTTCTCTATGGTGTCAATTTTTAACTGCAGCCTCTTTTCCTTCTTATTTTTCTTGGTGCAAATATTACATATGCATTCTACCGAAGGCTGAACTTCAACTGGATTGTCCACTAGTTCAATGAATGGATACTTTGAAAACCATTCTATTTTAAAATTCCTCGACAACTCCAACTTCCGATCATTTTTTGATTCCCTATCCTTCTTTGAATTATTTTTTCTTTTCTTTTTCTCTGCACCATCATCATCTCTGACATTCTCACTCTCATCCAAGTCAATTATATCATTATGGATACTCTACGTATTTAAATCAAAATCTTCTTCAATTTCATTGTGATCTGAGAGATCAGGTTAGCCTACTTCTTCAGTATATCATGTAGTTTTAGGTTGTGAATCTTCAAAATGTACTTGTGATGAAGCAGCTTCCCGATTTTGGATAGAAAAATTTCCAACACCATGAACAAACTACAATGATAAGGTTTTGGATTTTGCTGGCCTTTCTTTCCTTCCCCCACTTATAGGAGCCTTACCCTTATTCTTCTTCGACATCTCCATTCTCCAACGACTTCCAGTGCAAAAAAAAAAAAGTTAAATTGTTGAAGAAGTAACAAGACACACACACACACACACACACACACACACACACACACACACACACACACACACACATATATATATATATATAAGTGTATCATCTTAAAATGGAAGCACTTCAATTTTGGTAGGTTTTAGCGCCCTCATGTAGTACACTTGAATATTACATTTGCATTTAGGATGCATCTACACTTGATTCTTCCTTTCTAGGTGAAACTAGGGTTAGGATCCTATGGATCCTCCTTAATTTCCCTCTCTAGGGATTTATGTTTAGGTAGAACCTATGTACCGGCTCTCCTAATCTTCATCATACCTCCTCTATGGCCTCTATGCCTCTATCCATGACTCTGGTGTGTTTTCTCATCTTCCTAGGTTCCCAGATGACCTAGCAATCCTGCAGATTTCTCAAGGTGACCTGCCTGAAACCTCAAGTCAGTGCTAAAGTCGATTATGACCTAGGTCAAAATAAAGGTCAACCTTGACCTGGGTCAAGGTCAAGGTCAAGGTCATCCTTTACCTAGGTCAAGGTCAAGGTCAACTTTGACCTTTCTTGGGTGTTGGTCCCCGCTTTTAGATCATGAGCTTATTGGGGTTCTAAACTTAAAAATAGATCCCCAGGTCTGGATGCGGAAGTATTTTCTCTGATATTCAAATTAATACATCCCCTTCTTGGTTGGTGATTGTAATGGAACCATAATTCAAGGCTAAATTTGAATTTGGGTCCCTTGCATTTCTCTAGGAGGTCTATATTGAGATCTCTATATAAACACTATCTTTTGCCTTCATTCTTGCAACATGCCCCTCTTCAACTGCTTACTTAATACTCTGATATACTAGCACCTTTGCAGCAACGGCTGTCGTTGACTCCTTCAACACCACGCTGCTATTCTTGAATGTGCCATGACTTGATTCCTACAAAATGGTTAGCATACACAACTTCTGACATATATATATATATATATATATATATATATAT